>PVKE010038205.1:0-15546 GCA_004027555.1 Craseonycteris thonglongyai
AACAAAACAGTACCAGGGCTCCATCTTACATTTTTATTCTAAAATCTGGCATTCTTTCCACATATCATGCTGAGAGAATTTGTCTGCAGAACTTAATCATTACAAAATAACATAGTACTTGTTTTAATTAATCAAAAACATATATGTTCTATGTAAAATATCAACTGAATAGTGTAAAGAAACAATTATTATACTAATTTGACCTAAACCCGAATGTTTTGGTGAGTCCAGTCACTATTGCCATTGTGAAGGTACAAATTCCGTATTGCTTTCTAAGATACTGAAAACAGCCTATGAACTCCCGTTTCTACAAGTGCAAGACCTGGGGGGCCTACGTATCTCAAAGTGAAAACTATATTCTGTCACATTGTTATAAAAAGCAATTCTTGCTGATTTTGTGTTTTTGGAATTTATATTACACTGAGATCAATAATAAATCTCAGGGAGTTAGTTTGCTCACATATTTTTAGCTAAAAACACAGATCAATAATTGTGACTTGCTTTCAATTAATGTTCCCAATGGAACATCTATGCATTGTTGAAGGGTTACTAATCTTTTCCTACAGAAGCAAAGGCGCTATAGATGCAAGAGGTAATGAGCACTGCGCTTTTCCCTCTAAGAGAGAAAAATTACAAAAGAGAAATGATAGATGGTGCTTGCTAGAAATTTTAATTAAACCTGTGAGTGAAAAATTCTCATTCAGGCCAAGTGGCGGCTGCACTCATACATGACCTGCTGAAATAGCAAAGGTGGGGACACGCGCCCGGAAATAGATAGCCTGTGAGAGCAGCCATAACATCCTTGGATTTCATTTAATCTAGCTCTCCATAAAGCCTAGCTCTGAAGGGCCTTCTAGGAGACTCTCCCTAGCTCAGTGAGCAAGTCGGAACACAAAGCAATCTGCTCTTGGTTGCTTAGTGACACCTGAGTAGAGACGCCAGCACTTCTTTAGTGTGCCTGTGCTGTCCCTTGTTTTTCAAAGGACAGCATGCCCTGCTATTCTGCACTGCTGCCTTTACTGCAGTAATTAAGCACCTAAAAGCCTTGACCATGAAATATTTCATATGAAAATATTCTACTAATGATGATAAAAGGATATGAGCTATTCATATAAATATCATAATTCCTATTGCCTGCTTTACCATTTAAGAGATGCATATTTCTCACCCATATTCCCACATGTTCTCGCATCAAGTTTTGACATGCATTTAAAGAGAGGAGGAGGAACTTAAACTTAATTCGACATGAACATGGTTCAGTCTTGACTGTATCACTTCTAATTGTCTGACTCTAGTTGGGCTGTTAATTTCTCAGGTTCTCATCCATAAATCCGTCTAGCTTTGGGGCCTATTCTAGGACTACGTGTGTTGTAAATAGTCAAGCATTAAATAAACAAGGGGTGCTGAAACTATTTTTTCTTCATTTGTAAACCACATTTACTATCCTTTATCATACATTTTGAAAGTAAAAGACATATGACTGACAGAATTTCATCTTAAATACGGTTAGAATTAAATATTTTGCAAGTTGACACATTTCATTAGAAAAGTGTGCTATTTGTTATCAAAATCATCCTTGATATGTTTGTCTCCTGTATGAATTGTACCAAAATAGAAAAATAAAAGCAAAAGCAACTATTCAAAATAATATATCATTTTAGTATTAGTAATCCTTATGCCTTAAATTTTTATTATGAATGATTTTTATTACAAATTAAAGACTTAAAGCCAAGATCATAATGCATAATGCTTTCCCAGTGGCCATTCAGCTTCAGTCTGATCTTTGTGGTGTTTATGCTGACTTTCTGGGAAAAGCATCATGGACCCCTAGTACCTCTTACATTCACCCAGAGTAGAAGAAACTTTAGTTGGGCACAAAGCTACTTAGAATAACAGCCACTTTTCTAGCCTCCCTCACAGATAGATGTAGCTACATGTCTAAGTTACAGCCAATGAGATGCAAGCAGAAGAGTGAAGTGAGCCAGGAACTTCCCTTGAGTGGCACAGGCGTTTGGTTCCTTCTTCACTCTCCATGTCTCTGCTTGGGGCAGAGAGCCACCTAGGACCCTGTGTCTGAAACCCACCACTAGTGATGGCAAGGTGACCAGCTGGAGAAACCCTGAGTCCCTAAGAACTTTGAGGAGCAGAGTCCTAGACATTCACGATGGAGAAATAAACTGTCTTCTTTAAGTCACTAATATTTTGTTTGTTTCTGTTACTCACAGCCAACTAATGAAATCAGTTTTCCACATGTGTGCTTTCAGAGTCTCTCTCCTTTCAGAAAGCCTATACTATGTCTCAACACTATCCATTTACTTTAGTACAATACATTTGATGAATATTTTTTTATGCAATTCTCACATGCAAGACCAAGTACCAGAGAGTATGTTGTACTGAGAGAAATCAGTGAGGAACTCCAACACATTCCATATCCCTAAGGTCCTTAATAGTGAAGAAGGAGAAGTATAAGGTACTTAGAGTCAGTGCCTTTAATAGAAAAAAGTGAACAGGAAGGCAAGTTTGTTGTAAGATGGACGTTAAGAGTAAAGACTAAATAAATGAGGATATTAGGCAACAGTCAGAGAAAGGAGATGTATTCCAGAAAGAAAAACAGCATTTCCACAGGCCTCTGAGCAGGAAACAGCACAGTGTTTTGAAAGAAGACAAGTCCAGTGTCGCTAGAGCAGAGCAAGGGAGATACCAGATGTAAGAGGAGAGGTGGACAAGTCCCAAAATCCCTCACTCTATTTTCTGTTGTCTCAGTATCACCTTCTACACTACGAAGAGGGACAAAAAATGAGAAAGATGACTAGAGTTCATGAAGAAAATTCTAGAGCCAATTTTTCAGAAATTTCTTGTGAGTGAGGAGATAGAATTTAAACCCATCAGAAGGTCAAAGTATTTCCTGATTCTAGGGCATTTTTTCCCCCAAAAGAAAAAAACACTGAAGGGAGAAAAGATAACACTTAATGGGATCATTGTTCCACTCTAGTTCATATAAGAATGAACAGACCACACTAAAATATGCAAGTCATCCCTCTCAACAGAACACGCCTTGTTCTTCTCCATTTCCAATTCTTCTCATTGAAATAAATAAATAAATAAATAAATAAAACTTTTGACAGGAGTTGTCTTCTGAGAATTTTGTTTGTGTTTCCTACATAGGGAAATGTTAATGCATCCCACTGAACAAATGTGTGTCTACACACACTTTTAACATCCTCTGTGATATTGAAAAGTTAGGAAAAAAGTATATGACTAGGATTAAACGATTCATGGAGGACACTAGAGGGCAGGTGTCCCTTATAGATCTGCTCTAACCTCCACCCACAGAGCGACAGCCTAGAATTACCACTGTAGGTGTGCACATGCATAATTGGTCCCATTTTACAGAATTGTTCACATTATAAGGTAAAAAATCTCTGCTACGCTGCTCCTCAAATGAGCCAATTTTGTACTGGCTCCTTCTGTCCCCTCTAAATTGCTTTCCCTGCTCTTCTCAGGCCTGGCTTCTTCTACTCAGTTAGGTGTCACTTCACACATCATGTCCTTGGAGAGGCCATCTCTTCAGGTTTTACCTAAAGTAATACCTCCTGAATTCCATTATTCAGTATTGTACTAAACGTTTCCTTCTAACATTTACCAGGATCCAAAGTTATCTTACATAGTTGATGAGTTGAAAGGATTCTGTCTCTACTAGAACTCATACTCCTTAAAGGTAGCAATTTTGTCTTATTCACCATTCTGTTCTTAAAAGCTAGAAAACAATTTGTGGAAAATCTGCTGAATGAATGGCCAGACTTTTAAAATTAGTATTATTGTTGCTGTTGTTGTTGTTGTTATTCACATTGCAGATGCCTCACCCATTTCAAATAACTTGATAAAGGTTATGCAGCAAGTTGATGACAGAATTAGTTGACCTCAGAGAATCTTTTAAGCTATAAAAGTTTATTTGCTTAACTAAATGTGTGGTAAAAAAAGTAATTCCCCTTAAAAAATCATTTTCAAAATTCCAGTTTCTTCTTTGCCTCTTCTCTCTATTGTATTGATGTCCAATCAAGTTTACCCTCAAAATACTACTCATATTGCCCATTCTTATGCTTGCCATTCTTTTGCCACCATTGTAATCAATGCTCATATCCTATGAACAATTGGAATAACCTTCTAATTAACTTCATTGCCTTTAGTTCCTTCCTGCTCCAGCCTATAGACCAACCTCTTACAGATTGTCTTCAACTCCAATTTTATCATCCTATTGCTCAACACCTGCAATTGCTGTCTAATGCCTTTAAGTTAAAATGCAATTACTTTGGCTTTACCTTTAAGGCCCTCCATAATTGCCCCCCCACCTACTTTTCTCACACAATTTCCTACTTAAACTCTCTACATAATGTTCAGCTAACCTGGCCCACTCACTGTTCAAACAGCTCTTGAGTTCTTCCTATTCCTCTACTATGCTCAACCTAAAATTCTCCAAAAATGTTCTGCCACATTATAATCCCATTCATTTTTCAAGACATGGGTGAATTTCTACTGTCTCTCTAAAAGCTTTCCAGATAAATCCAATACACACTGATTCACCTGTATCTAAATTCATCATTGCCTAGAACAATGCCTAGCTCATTGTAGGTGCTCAGTAATTCTTGTCAAATAAATACTGAAACTGGGGAAGCAGGGATGGTTCAGTGGGTTAAGCGCTCACTTTGAAGTGCCGGGGACTGGAGATCAAATCCCGGCCCCAGCCCGTGGGAACCATATGCTGAACTGGGAGCTTCCCCAGTTCAGTTCTTTCTCTGTCTCTGTCTTTGTGTATCTGTATCTCTCTCTCTCTCTCTCTCTCTCTCTCTCTCTCTCTCTCTCTCTCTCTCTCTCTCTCTCTCTCTCTCTCTCTCTCTCTCTTCTCTGTCTAAATAAATAAATAAATAAATAATATATTTTAAAAAAATACTGAAACTGCAGTGGACATCATGCTGTGTCTTATTGTACCATTTATTTTATTTTACTTGAGTTATTACTCTTGGGTGGCTTTCCAACTGGATCTTTGAGGTCTGAGGCCCTGGCACCTGTCAGCTCCTTACACACAGAAGGTAATGCCTATTATCTGATGGATGTCTCCACATGCTTTATCCAAGTGAGTCAAATGCCATGGAGTATTATTGATAAACTTGACCTGTCTAATTTGTTATATTGCTCTGGATTTAACAACTATGTTTAAAACATCGAAACCTACAGATCTTATCAGAGAGACCACTTGATATTCAGAAGTCCATCCCCCCTTTTTCTTCAGTTAATGTTTTTGCCATCACTTCTTGTTGGAACTCTAGCTGCATTTTTTCTTTTTTTAACTTTTCTCATCCTCATGAAACAATTACCTAACAGTTGTGATGTGCCAACAATGTAAGGACACAAAACCAGACACCCAGGATAGAAATGAGTACAAAACACTGTCCATACACTTCAGCATAACATATACAAAAGGAACACTGGCTAATGTTACATTTTCTCAATGCTAAGTACCGTTATTTAATAAATGCCATGGAAATTCAGAGGAAGTTCTTATTAAGTGAAGGTGGAGGCATTACAGGACGATATCTGAAACTGCCTTCAACAACAGTACAAAATTTATTGAGCCCCTGTACACATCTGACTGTTCTATATAGTCTCTGTCTTCTAGAAATTTATAATCTATAACTTAACTTTAATAGCTTTACATATATTTTCAAAATATAGATAAATTGATGAAATTGACAACTTGTTCTTTAATTGCTTAGATGTTGATTTAATCCACTCACCAAGAGGTCTGTCCCCTCTTCCACTTAATCCTGTTCTGTTCTCCTTATGAATATATGAGAAGAGCTTACACATTGACAAGTATTGATCTAGGTCAAGAGTCACCAAAATATGGTCCATAGGACAAATCCTGCCCTATCCTGCTTTTGTAAATAATTTTATTATAACACAGCCATTTATTATATACTGTCTATGGCTGCTTTTGCACTAAGACAGTAGGGTTGAGTACTTGTAACATAAACTGTATGGCCCACAAAGCCTAAAATATTTCTGTCCGGCCCTGTACTATCTGACCTTGATCCATGTGTTTATTGTGTGTCTCCTTACTCCCAGAATACAAAAAAAGAATGTTTTTGTTTACTGCTCTAACCATGACACTAGAGCCTGGCACATAGTAATTTATATGCTTAATGTCTATTGCTGACTACTCACAGGCTTAACAGGAGAAGGATAAATTGTGTTAACATGAACATGTACCCAAAGCTCCAAGCTCACCACACATCTGAAATCACAACTTTCTGGGTGTATATGTACTGTACTCATGAGAAGAAATTTGTAAGTGGCCAAGAAATATGCTGGGGATGAATTTTTCATAGAAAATTCCTTGGTCTCACAGAACTGAGAATCTGGGTAACATCTGCAGAATAAGAGCTTAGAGCAGCAAATTCCAAAAAAACTTGTTGATAGGAGCACCAGCCTGTCTTTTTCTTAATTTATTTGACTCTTGTCAATTGACAGGACCACACCTTTAAAATACAAAAATACCATTTCCTATCATTCTCCTTCAGTTTGTATGAGTAGTTTACAATTTTATTCTGTGATAAAATTCTCACCTAAAGAACTCCTTATTAACAAGTGGAAATTCTGACCTATTGAAAGCCAACCAATTCCTTTTGCCAGGCAGATGTGTCAGAACCAGTCAACATTTCTCTGTTGCTTTTCAGATATTCTGCCTAAGGGGAAAAGGCGAGCATAAGTGTTTCAGTTTTAAATAACCTATACACCAAACAGAGAGCTTCACTGAGTAGGTCACACTATGTACCACATTGGGAATTTTTAACACATAGGTTTCCAGCCTGAGCTGCCACCCCCAAAATCAATATGGTTGGATGACATTCCTCCAATTTTACACTTTTGCAACTCATTCTCTATATACCAGCCTGGGCAATTTGAAATGTAACTTACATCTCTGTCCTTCTAAAAACTCTTCAAAATCTCATTACCGCCTTCAGAAAAAAGCCAAAACTCTCATGATACAGGTGGTCTGTCCTTTGTTGATGATGTGTACCTGTGTCCCTCGTGTGTCCCCACCAGCCTCACATCACCCTTTCCCACTCTTGCCCTCTGCTCTGAAGGCTGTACCTCTCACGTTTTGTGAATGCTTCATTCTATCCCGGTCTCCCTCTCTTTCTTGTCTATCTCTTTCTACCTTGCCCTTTTCTCTGGTGCTTCTGAGCTTTTGTGCATGCCGTTTCCTTTCTGATTTTGGTTGAACCATTGTCCCTTCTCTTCGTTTGACTAACAACCTTGAGTCTCATTTCAGACTGCTTTTTCCTAATACCCTTGCTTGATTCCAGAAGTCCAGATTAGTAGAGAAATTCTGTGATTGGTAACACTATTAGAAATTCCAACTCCAAATTTAACAAGTGCATCACATAAAACATTAATGAAAGGTAGAGCTTTAAATTAAACTCTGATGTCTTCCCCAACATGATCTAAATTTTTAAAGTCAATGTACCAAGGACCGATTTAAGTACTCGCCCAAGCAACTTAGCTACTGGTGTCTTAGATAAATCTCAACTTCTTTGCTGTTGAAAAAATCCAGACTCATTCTTTGAACATATGGTAAAAGTTCTCTGTTTAAAATGGCACGTTAAATACATTTTAATAAAATATATGTCATATTCTGAAAACTCCTTACTTTGAGGAAATCAGAAAGAGAACATGGTTGAAGACAAGACACTTGTAGTAGTGCCAATACCTAGTAAAATGAGAAAGCATTGGGTTATGCAAGAGGAACACTTTTAACATAAAACAAAAAAGGAAATTCATTGTATTTAACCAGAAATGTCTAGGCAGCAAATCTGGGAGGAAGCACTTTAACTACATCAACACCTCCATTGGTAACCTCTAGTTATATAGAAACTGCTATAATCTAAATGATTAAAATTATGCTTCTGACTTTTTTGATAACCTGCCTTGGGAAGGGGGTCAAAAGTGGCATCTTGGGAGTAAAAATAATTGATCTAAGAAGTGTCCACAAGGGCCAACAGAAAAGGTACTCTTGCTTCAGAAAGAACAATACTTCATACCAAACAAGTTCCAGGATAAGTGCCAATTCCATCCGTGACAAGGTGTCGAGATCTAAAGGTGGCCTAAATCTGAGGGACTAAGACTGAGGTTTGGTAGTGGCTATAAGAGTGACTATGACTAGAGCGTAAGTCCCAAATGTGGAAAAGTGTACAAAATGAGGCAGAGGAAAACTGAAAAATGGGTACAGACTCAGGATGAGTGACATCTTATTTAACCATGTCATATAACCAAGTAACCTCTGAATAGTTAACGAGACTTGGGATTGAAGTTGTCTTGGAACACTTCCCCAGCAAGTCTGAAAGGACCAGAAGACTGAGCTTCCTCCAGGGAGCATCGTGAAAGCAGAGCAGACTGCAGGCCCTAAGGGAGGAAGAAAGGGGCTGGGCTCTCTACTGATCTCCAGGTATTTCAGGCCTCAGGTCCAAGGTGTGACAAAGCCTTCTAAACCCCACTTGTCCATGTCTAGGAAGCTTAGTGTTATCCCAGAACCTCCTGAGGTCAAGAGTGAAAGAACAGACGAGCCTGAAAGGGGCTGCACCCATTAAAGGGCCCCTGATTATTCTAGGACCAGAAAAGAGCCTGGTGATAAACTCAGCTCCAAGGTATTCTTTTTAAATTAAATTAATTTATTTTTTAATTTTTATTGTTTTGACAGAGAGAGAGAGAGAGAGATACAGAGACAGAGAGAGAGCTGAACTGGGGGAACTCCCTAGTTCAGCACATGGGGCCGGGGCTGGGATTCGATCCTTGGTCCCCGGCGCTGCAAAGTGAGCGCTGCAAAGTGAGCGCTGCAAAGTGAGCGCTTAACCCACTGAGCCATCCCGGCTTCCCCTCCAACGTATTCTTTAGGCATTACAGTGTCTCTGAGAAATACCTCCAGGATGCAAGTCTTGACCTTGATTTTTGTACATTTTACCTCAATTAGGACAATGCCAGTGTCCTCATTCTATGTCTACATTTAAATGAAAAAAAGCAAGAAACCAGGATGCCACCCAGAAAACTTGGCAAAGTACCCTCCTTTTCTCTGATTTACCTTCTCAGGACAAGGCAGAGAAAAGAAGAAAAGAAAACTCTATTGTTCGTAGCTTCCCCCAAAGAGGATTCAAACTACCTCCCCTCACCCACAGCAAAAGGAATTAGCATGGTAGCTCCAATAAAAATCTTCTCTATAAAATCCATGAGGACTACGGAGATCATACAAATTTCAAAGATTTTCTTCAGAGACACACCAGAAAATACAAAGAACTGTGACTAGGGTTATCGGATTAACTACATTCCTAACTTTCTAATTCAATCTGTGCCCTCGTAAAAGAAACTTATGACTGAAAAGAAAGCTGGTTCTGGGTGGTGAACATATATTGTAACACATAGATGAAGTATTATAGTTGCATGCCTTGGAACCCATGTAATTTTTAACAACCAACATTACCCTAATAAATTTAACAAAGAAAAATAACAGACACTTATGAAAAAAAATAATTTTAAGAGAAGCAAGGAGAGGTGTAGTAATTCAAGTAGTGAAAATAATATAGACGCTCATATTCTTTGAACAAAGAAAACCTGTCAGGCAACGTCTTCCCTTTTAACCAAGTGACATTTGAATAGTGGAAAGACAAGATTCACACCCAGCCAGCAAGAGTGGTTTAAGCAACCTTGGTGATAACTGGGGTCAAGGTTGTCATAGCTCTATCAGTGCAATAGACTTGAGTTTCACCTTCATTTCATAGTAATAGGCTTTGTAAGTCTCTATGTAACATTTTTCAACAAATCCAAGGAAAGCTATGTCTTGTGTTTCTGCCCCCCAACTTGGTCAGGCCCTTTGATGTGTTATATGTTCAGATTTTAGAAAAGACTTTTCAGGTTCATTAATTATTAATGTAAATAATTATATTTCATCGGCAGAATTCTTAACAGCATATGACCAATTATTTACATTGTTAAGCATGATCTTTACAGAAACTGTATCCTCAAGATTACTAATAGTTCTTTGCACAAGGCACACACTCATGTATTTGGTAAATGAATGAAGAAAGAATTATGGAGAAAGAAACGCATTTAGCAATGCTTTTCTAGAAAAAATCTAAACTAATTATTATCATGTAGTTTCATCCTATTTAAATACTTTTATAAAATTTGGCTGTCCTAAAGATTATTTTGTATTTATGTGAAACAGATACAACATTCACTTAAGCTGTGAGTTCTAATTTATAGTTATTAATATTAAAAACTAAAACTAAGCCAAACCACCTATGTACACTGCCAACCTCCAGACAGCTAATTCAAGTCTTATTCTGGTCCTATACTCTTAACCTTTATTGTACCAAAGTAATAAATCACACGTGTTAGGTAAAACACTGTCGATACATTGGAGGTTAGATATAGTGTCAGGAGTAGAGATTTGGCAGGGATCCATGAGGTTCCAAATGTGTTAAACCACAAAGGGCAATTTGTGCAATGGGAATGAAAAGGAAATATTCTTAAATTAGATGATGCTTCATTTTTATAGCACACACATATTATCTTAAATACTTTAAAGTAAAGGCTAAGATAATATCGCATACAGAAGCTAAGCCCAGGTTTAGATTTTTGAACAACTTTAATAAGCTCAGTTAAAGAGTGCTCTGGAATATGAAAACTACATGTAAAGAAAAGACAAAAATACTAGGTTACTGCCTGCCACCCACCCATGATAAGCTCCAGATTGCCATTTTTACAAAGTATTATGGGAAAATCAAGGAAGAATCACTATTCTAATACCTCACTAAAAAGAAAGAAGAAAGAGAGAGAGAGAGAGAGAGAGAGAGAGAGAGAGAAGGAAGGAAAGAAGGAAGGAAGGAAGGAAGGAAAGAAGGAAGGAAGGAAGGAAGGGAGAGGAGAAAAAGGCAAATTTTTCACTTTTTGATGCCCAACTACCCTAATTTGTTTGGAGGCCAAGGCTCCACAGTGAAAGCAAAGTGGAGAGGTTTTCCCTCTAATTATCTACGTAATTAATTACCTTAAACGTCTGTTTTGCTTTGGCTGTGGAGACATAGTAACAACCATGAAGACCCTACTGAAACAAGAAGATATGAAGTTCATAAAATGCTCTCCATCTCCATTGCAGAAAGGCACACGAACATTACCTGAAAATGCAAACTGTGATTTTTTTGTGACAAGATTAAAGAAAACCTTTCTTCCAAGTTACAACGAAAATAACTATTTCTGTATATTTTTCATATCCTACAATGAAGAAAATTTTTATTGCCTCATAATCCACACTAAGTGATAACTGAAGCATACATAGACTGAGAATTGTACACTTTTATTTTCTGGGGTCCTTTGGTTTCCTGTTCCTTGCTGAGAGTTCTTACTATAAAAATAAGGTATACACGTAAAGAAATAATTTTGCCCTGGGAAACAGACCTCAAGTCATGCTTTATTTCCACAAGAGAAACATAGTAGACTCTAGAGAATATCTGATGAAGTCCTAGAAAAATTGTTAAGCACATGAAGGGGTTATTTTCAGTGTGAAACTTCCCACATTGAGGGGCTATCCTGCCATCTTGTTCTGACTTCCCTGGTATGCATTCAGCTTATTCATGTTGGCCCCTTGCTTTTATTCAAGGCCCCATCATTATACAGAGGGTGCCAAAAAAAAATGTATGCACATTTTAAGAAAGTAAAACACTGTATTAAAATTGTAATACTCAATATATGCCAATAACAAAAGATGAATACAAGTTATGTTTGACTTCTGCAATTACAAGAGGTGTTCAAAGTGGTTAACATCAATGTCCAGACACTTTTGATTATGGCAAACTAATGTTTGAGCCACACTGACCAAAGTGTCCACTTGTATCGCTGTGTGTGCTGGTTCAATTTACCATGCTTCTCAAACGCATCACAAATGTGTGCAATTGTTGGCATGTTGGTGGTTCTTTTGCATATTCATGCCTCCATTGTTGCTGTACTTCCACAGTGTTCTCAAATTTCAAATACCACTTCAAAATGGTCTTGTGCTCTGCAAACGACAACCATGCTTCCACCATTTTATTTGACTGTCCTGCCTGTCACATGGTGATGCTAGCTTTCATTTGATTAACGCCTTCTTTCGAGAGAACACCATACTACACATTGCTACCATAATTCAATTCAACTTCAAAAAGTAATACATAGATAACATTGTTTAAAATGTGTATGCATTCTTTTGGCACCCTCGGTATTTAACCTCAGAAAACATCATGACACATTAGGCACTCTACCCCTTTCTTGTGGTGTAATTTAAAATTTATTCAGTGGTCTAATGTCAGAATAGTCCCATACTCACAACGAGACACTTACGTTATCTGAAAGGCCTTCAACCAGAATTTAAGGACATGGCCCAGATTCGCTGCCAAAGCATTAGGGTTCCAAAGTAAAATCATCCTTGAGAACCAGTTTTATTCCTGTTTACCATGATTAGATACCATTTTGGCTACAATTTCTTTATCTATTAGTCAAGTCTATCTTCCCTTGACCCTTAGAATACTTCATTTTTACCAGTATGTGTGTATGTGTGTGTGTGTGTATAATATGTGTGTATGTATGTGTGTGTGTGTACACACATGCACATGCACACACATATTGTTATCCATCAAATCTATGGGTACTATAATAAGGAAAAATCTGACTCAAGCCTTGGTGCCATGATGTCAGTAAAATTCAGGTTTCTATGGAACTCTCTCAGTGCACATCAGAGAGTTTCTTTTTGTTATAAGATGGTGAACAAATACAGGAGATAGCTGAACTCTCCATGGTTGGATATGACATACAATCCTCACTTTGCTTCTGAGAACACTTCTAATTCCTTGTCATGTTGACTGTAGGCTGTTAAAGAAATAAAAGGAGGTAGAAAGGTGTTTCATAAACATCATGGTGGCAGAAGAATTTTGTGATATATACACTGTCATCCTGAATGCCTCTCTGTGTGAGGTTGATGACCATTTTAGCTTTAGTCCTATCAGGTGGGCAGGTAATGAGACATTAGTAACACTCCTAAGGTTTGGTGGGCCACTTGAGTTTCCATAGTTTTTCTATTAGCCCATGACTTCAAAAGACCAAAAGGGAGTCCTGGACTCAGTAAAATGATCATGGCTAGCACACTGGTAGATAATGACAAATTTATATGTTTCTATCTGGTTGTTACAGTTTTAGAATGGGAGTCTTAGAAACCTTGGGCCTGATACCAAAGTTAGAAAACCAATTTTACAGCAGGACTGCCCTTTACCAGCCTTCAAGTGAGGCCTCAGAGAAAGCATCCAATTATCTCTGCCCCACAGATCCTGTGAAGCTGGATTTCAAGAAAAATACGACAAATGACTGTGTTCAGAGTGAAAGTTAGAGACTTTTAACCAAGGAGTCCATTTCTGAGAAAATGAACTAATAAAACATGGGATGGGTTGGTTTAAAAAAAAAGAAAAGGATGGCAAAAGTTCTTCATGTGATGATTTTTCAAGTAATATTAAATTTTCCCATGGGGTTTTCAGTCCCTTAAAGTTTGTCTATAGCACAAACTAGATTATAAGAACTCTGGACTAGGGGGAAAGCATTTCTCCATAATACCTAAGAGTATTAGAAGTACAAGGTGTGAGTGTAGTGTGGAAGAATTAAAAGAAGGCAAGAGGAGCTAGTGTGTAAAATAAATGGCAATATAAGAAAAAGTTGCAACTAGAAGAGTAATGTTGTAATGTGATTTCCCGCTGGTGTTCTTTTAGGAAAACAGGGCAAATATCTCTAAATAATTCATTGGTGTTTTGATTTTTTTTTTTACTTAACATCAGGATTTTCATTATTAAGCAAATTGAGAATATATCCTAAGGCCCATTTTACACTTGAATCCTTATACCTTGTTCTTCCCAAAATCTACACAAAGATTTCCTGCATCTAACAAGATGGCAGGAAATGGCAGCATATATCCCAACACAATACACAACCAAACTTCAAATTAAAATGTTAATACTTATAAAGTTTAAACACACCATTCTAGTGAACACAACTTTGATGTGAATCAGTAAGGCTCCTGCAAGAAAAGGCAGGGAAGTTAGGTCAAAGGAGCACCTGCTGGGTACAGGACCAAGATTCCATATATTTACTGAGAAGCTGAAATTCAAAATGTCAAGTATTAGAGAAGACATGCAATGCGAGGTCTAAAATGACCAGGTCATGCAGAAACTGAACTCACTGATTTTATGAAAAAAGATACCACTACATAAATGACTCCTATTTTATTACAAACCCTGTTGCAATAAAATTTCCATCATGCTTGACTACATTCAATACAAACTCAAGATGGCCACATTTGCAAAATATGTTTCTTAATGAATCTGGCTGCATCCTGTTTATGCAACTTAAGCCCATGGGGGAATTATATACAATTAATAATAAAAGATATTTCACAAATTTATTCTTTAAATGTTAGAAGACTCATCAATAATTCAAGACCATGACACATTATGTATAATTGTTTTATTCCTTTCCCTTTTGCAAAAAATCATTCATATTTTAATCATTAATAACATTCACTTTTATATCAGCAAAGAATATATAAACCAAGAAATACTCTCGTTCTAAAGACTACAAACGAAGGAGAAATATAAATTTTATAATTTCACATTACTATGTAATGTCTACTTTGTAATGCAAGGCAAAGGATCCTAAAATCAAAAGCATAGTGAACAACTAAGTGTTTTCATTTTCATTAAAATAAAAAAACTTCAAAGGGAAATCTTATTATTTGAAATTTAAAATATATGGATTTTAATATATAAAAATTTAAAATATGATATAACTCTGGATCAACCACTTACTAGATGGATGAAGTTATTGAACCTCTATTATCTGCAGTTTCCTCATCAATAAGATATGTAAATTAACAATACACTGCTTTTTCTCAGGAGTAGTAATAAAAATAAAATGAGATGATGTATAAGTGAATGTACTTTACAAACCATATAAAAGTAAGATAGTTTCTACCACCATCAAGTAACAGGATAAAAACAGGAAAAATGTTATTTAACAATTGTTTGACATTCATTTTTAGGAAACTTTCTTTTAAAAGCATTAGCTGCTATGCTAAAAGTTTTCAAATTGCAATTTGTCAGAAGTCTAATTTAGACCCTTTCATAAAAGTATAAAAAGGTACACAACACAATTTTACCTTCTTACCCCACTATAGCATGTTTAGAAAATCCTTTCATACATAATCAAATGAAATGTAGAATTGTACACCTGGAAACAATTTAATTGATATCAGTTAATGTCACCCCAATAAATTTAACTAACTAAATAAATAAATAAATAAGAATTTCATCTTAACTGCATAAAAGCAAGCTAGAAATGAAAATATAATTGTAACAAATTGAGAGTATGCCTTAGTTTCTTTATTCCAAGAATAAATTTTTTTCTGCTGGGAGACATTTTAAGTCT
>PVKE010038206.1:0-15547 GCA_004027555.1 Craseonycteris thonglongyai
GTTCATAGGCTGAGTCTCAGCCACCTCACCTCCAGCAATGCCATCACTTGCAAAACTCCATCTAGGCTCTAGCACTTACTACTGTCTTGCATGTATCCCTGGATTTCTGGATTCTATACTGAATCAAATGATGTCCAATCTGAAAGGGGTATCTGAGGTAGGGTACCCCTGCACAAGAGTCAGCTTCCAAAAGTGGAGGTAGTTTCTGAGGTAGCTGCTCTCCAAAGTAGTCCCTCAGCATCACTTAACCCCTGACATGAGTTCTCCACCAAAAACCTCCCCATTACCACACAAAAAAAGGTTATTTTAGGGTAAATCAATTTTTCCATCTCACTGCATGAATGATTAGTCTAAGTCAGGTAGAAATCTAAAAAACTTTCTTGACAACATTAAAGACTACTTTGGGTATCCATGAGTCTCAGACTGCTGTTGAACTCACAAAGGACATTCTTAGAAAATCTCAGCCATTATAGTCATTCTGCCTACAGTCATCCTCCAACTCAACTCACAAAAGTTCATGGAGCTACCAAAGCTTTTGCAGTCAAAAAAAACAAAAATATTTTGATCAGTTATTAAACAATAAAATTCCACTTAATAACACATTTTGATGGTGAAGTTATGTTGAGTCCCAGAAAGTTCTTAGCACGTTGTAGACATGGAGCAAACTCTTCAGCTGTGTCTTCTAGTTCTTTGTATCCCCCCAAAACCTACTGCAATCCTATGCAAACTAACTGGTGATAAACAGGACTGTAAGAAAGAAAAATAAAATTGAAACAGAACATCTTTAGAAACTGTATCTAAACCTTTTCTCAGAGAGATATGAATAATATAACAAACATAATAATTATGGTTTAAAAAATGTCCTGCCTGTCATATTAAAACTCGCAAAGTTCAAGGTTTACCCAACATAAAGATGTTGTCTGGAAAAGGAAAATTAGATGACATAGATAAAAAAACCTTTTAAAACTCTTTTTTGGTACCCTTTGAAACCCTTCCATATCCCCTTTAAAAAATTTAATGATATTTGAAGCCAGAGATTTTTTTTCTAACTGCTACTTCATAGGCTGCCTTTGTGTTAAATAGCATGCTTTAAGGATGATGTAACAATTGAATTTTGACTCCACTCTTATGGGGTCAGTCTCAGACTGGAAACCGGTTTTCCACCGGGGAGGGAGGCTCCAACATGCCTCTTATTTTGTACAGACTTTATTGTAATCTGCTTCAAGGAGCCACATCGTCTGGCAAAAGTTGAAGGAAATGTCTGTCTGGCTTCATTATCACCCAGCCTCCAGTAAGAGTGCTGAAAAAGTAGACTCCCTGAAATTGGGGTTGTGGTTATACTTGGGTCACAGCCCACTGATAAAATATCACCAGTGTTCGCTTCCTCCTTAGTTCTAACCTAGGAAGGTACCATCTAAGAAGGTTCTGAGGGGCAAAATAACATGTATGGAGGGAAAGTTGATACATAAAGTAGATCCTGGGCCCTGCAGGGAAATGCTGAACTAAATATCAAATAACATGGTGTGTGAGGCACCATAGATTAGCAATCTTTGAGATCCCTCGATTTCAATCAGTTGGCATAAAGGATGCCAGGTTAGCACTGGTCAGGCCAAAGCTTATCATACATGCCGCTCAAATATTAGGAGGAAAGAAGAGTTTTTCTAATTAAGTAAAAACACTCTTGTAGGAAACTTTTTCCTACTTCACAATTTCCCTAGAGTTGGACATTCACTCATTTATGCATTCATTTTGTCCTGACTACCATGTTCCAAGCACTGGACTTTTTAATGCCAACATCATAAGTAACAATTGGGTAAAATCCAAATACAGAGTAGTTCCACTGCTCTAAAAATGTTCTGTGTTCTGCCTACTCATTCTTCCCTACTCCCAACTTAGGACGCTTTTACTTTCTCCATAGTTTTGTCATTTTCCAGAATGTCATGTAATTGGAATCACACAGTATGTAGCCTTTACAAATTACCCTCTTTCACTTAGTAATAAGCACTTAAGTTTTCTCCATGCCTTTTCATGACAATATCTCATTTCTCTTTATTACTGAATAATATTCCATTGTCTGGATTCACCACTGTGTCTTTATCCAAATACCTTTTAAAGGGCATCTTGGTTGCTCCCAAGTTTTGGCAATTATAAATAAAATTGCTATAAACATGTGTGTGCAGGTTTTTGTGTGGACATAATTATTCAGTTCCTTTGGGTAAAAACTAAGCACAATTGATAGAGCCTATGAAGAGAATATTTAATTTTGTAAGAAATTGCCAAACCGTCTTCCAAAGTGGCTTACCATTTTGCATTTCCACCAGCTGTGAATGAGAGTTCCTATCTTTCTACATCTTCACCAGCATTTATTGTGGTCAGTGTTCTTGATTTTAGCCATTCTCAGAGGCATATAGTGGTATCTCGTTGTTTTACATTCCTTAATGATATATATTGATGACTTTCTTTTCATGTTTATTTCCCATGTACATATGAGTATATTATTTGCTGAGATGTCTTTTCAGGTATTTTTCCCATTTTTAAATCAGGTTGTTCATTTACTTATTGTTGAGTTTTAAGTGTTCTTTGTTATACTTTATATGAGTTCCTTAATAACTATGTCTTTTGCAAACATTTTCCCCCAGTCTATGGCCTTCCTTCTCATTCCCTTGGCAGCACCTTTCACAGAACAGAAGTTTTTATTTTAATAAAGTTCAGTTTATCGGTTATTTTTTTCATGTATTGTATCTTTGGTGTTACATCTAAAATTCATACTATACCCAAAGGTTATCTAGGTTTTCTCCTATTTTATCTTCTAGGAGCTTTATAGTTCTGCATTTTACTTTCAGGTATATGAACTATTTTGAGTTAGTTTTTCTGAAGGATATAAGATCTGTACTTAGATTATTGCATGTGAATATCCGGTTGTTCCACTACCATTTGTTGAAAAGACTATCGTTGCTCTATTGTATTACCTTTACTCTTTTGTCAAAGATAAGTTGACTGTATTTATGTGGATTTATTTCTGGGCTTTCTATTCTGTTCTGTTGTTTGTTTGTTTGTTTCCACCAATACCACACTGTTTTGATTACTATATCTATATAGCAAGTCTTGGAATTGAGTGGTATCAGTTCTCTTACATAGTTTACCTTCAATATTTTGTTATTCTGGGTCTTTTGACTTCCCATATAAACTTTAAAATCAGTTTGTTGATATCCACAAAATAACTTGCCTGGATTTTGGTTGGGACTGCACTGAATCTATATATCATGTTTCTGAAGAACTCACATTTTGACAATATGTCCACAAACATGAAACATCTCTCTATTTGGTTCTTTGATTTCTTTTATCGGAGTCTGGTAGTTTTCCTCATATAGATTTCCACAAATTTTGTTAGATTTATTTCATTTTATGGGCTGCCAATGTAAATGGTGCTGGGTATTAAATTCCAAATTCCATTTGTTCATTGTTGACATATAAAAGCTTCACAGATTTCCAGGAGACGTCTCTCAGTTCCACAGCCTTATCTTCAGGCTTCCTATGGATGCATATGCCTGTGCCTTGTGGAATGAAGGAGGAGAATGTCTTTGTGCTCTGACCCTTATCAAATACATGGAATTTTATGCTACAAAAAAATGATACAGGGACCCAGTAAAGAAGTGCCTATTCCACCCTCCCTCCTGGAGTAGAGTCAGAGGAAGCCTAGTGAAGAGTGAGGATTTTAACCACCAAGCAGTTGTACAAGGTTACTTCCCTGTGGTATCAGTGGAGAACTTGTGGAGAGCTGGAAATCCCATCCCTACCCAACAATAATGAGGGGCCTCACCACCATGTGAGTGTCAACAGAGGCTGAGTGGAAAATATGGGCTTGTACTACCACTTGCCAGTAGCAAATCAGCACTTCCCACACAAAAAATTTAATTTTAAAAGCCAGATAAAATGTGTAAGTTAGATTCATAGTGTTATAGAATACCATCCAAATATTCAGATTTAATATTAAAAAATACAGTTACTAAGAACCAGAAAAATTTAACTTGAATAAAAAAGACACTAAATAGTTGTCAACACTGAGATGACAATATATTAGAATTATCTGACAAAGATTTTTAAAGCAGCTATCATAAAAATACTTCAGTAAACAATTAGAAATGCACTTGAAACAAATAAAAAAGAGCAAGTCTGAGCAAAGACAAAGGAAGTCTAAGCAAAGAATATAAAATATATAGAAGAATAAAATAGGAATTTTAGAACTGGATAATGCAGTATTTCATATTAAAAAAAAAAAACTCAATGGACAGGCTCAACAGAAGACTGGAAGAGGGGACAGAGAAAAGTATTGATAAAGTCAAAACAGAACAATAGGTATTATCCAGTCTGAACAATAGAGAAAAAATAAACTAAGAAAAATTAACTGAGCCTCAGCAACCTGTGGCAATATCAAAAAAGATATAGCATTCTTTTCACTGGAGTAGAAGAAAAAGAGGATAAAGACATCATGTTGAGGAGAAGCCAAGATGGCTTAACAGGTTAAGTGCTCGCTTTGCGGCCCCAGGGACCAAGGATCAAATCCGGGTCCCAGCCAGTGTGGACCCATGTGCTGAATTGCAGTGTGCTTCCCCATGCAGGAGGCCCCCAGTTCAGTTCTCACCCCCCGGCTGGGTCCCTGGCTTGAGAGGGCATGCCTCCCATATGGGAGGCCCCCAACCCAGTTCCTACCCTTCGCAGCCCCCACCCACCTGTGTGCATTGAAACCATGTTGGACACTGATGACATGCAACTATGGAGACAAATCTGTGCTCGCACCCTTATCTCTATCTCTCTCTGTCTCTCTTTGTCAAAAACAATAAAATAAATTTAAGAAAAAAAGCAGGCTGAAAAAGTCCTCAGAGAAATAATGGATGAAATCTTCCCAAATTTTGCAAAGTTATAAACCTAAAGATTCTCAAAGCTGAGCAAACCCCAAACAGGATATAATCAAAGAAATATATGCCAAAACAACTTATTGTCAAACTTCTGAAAATTAAATGCAAAAAAAAAAAAAAAGAAAATTCTTGAGAACAATAAGAGAAACAACATTTCACTTATAGGAAAAACAATTTAAATTGGCAGATTTCTCATCTGAAGCTATGGAAGCCATAAGGAAGTGGCATGACATTTATGAAAGGAAGTCTCAATCTATAATTCAACAAGTATACCTCACTTTATTGCACTTCATAGATATTGTGTTTTTTACAATTTGAAATATTATGGCAACCCTGCATTAAGCAAGTATAGCAGTACCATTTTTCCAACAGGCTCCGATGATACTATCTTGTAGCAATAAAGTATTTCTTAATGAAGGTATGTATGTTTTTAGACATACGCTATTGCACACTTAATAGACTACATATAGTGTAAACATAGCTTTTATATACACTGGAAAACCAAAAAAATCATGTGACTTGCTTTATTACAATATTCACTTTATTGTTGTGGTCTGGAACAGAACCTGTAATATCCCCCAGGCATGCCTATAGATCAGAAAGAATTATCTTTCAAGAATAAAGGGAAATAAAGACCTTCTCAGACAAAAGGAAGCTAAAAGAATTTTTTATCTGCACACTACCCTAAAAGATTTGCTTAAGAAATTGTGTAAACAGAAAGTAAATAATAAAAAAGGAATCATAAAACACCTCAAAAAAAGAATAAATAGAATAAATGTATAAATAAAATACATTTTCTTTATCTTGAAGGAAGTTCTAAATTATGTTTGATGGCTGAAGCAAAATATTATAAAAAAATTTGATATTGTTCTAAATACATATAGAAATAATATTAAGGGTAATTATGCCATCAATAAAGAAAGGTAAGGGAAGTAAGTTTCTGCATGCTATTCAAGCTAGTAAAATACTGACACAAGTAGACTGAGATGAGTTATATATATATATATATATATATATATATCCACACACACACACACAATATAATACCCAGAGCAACTGCTAGAAAGGTATAAAAAGAGATATACTTAAATTACTACAAGATATATCAAAAAAGAATTCTAAAATAATGTTTATATAACCCACAGAGGCAAAAGAAAGAAAGAAAAGAAAGCAATAAATAAATAAATAAATAAATAAACCAAAAAAAAAAAAAGTGTCTGACTTAAGCTCTAACATACCAAAAATTAACTATAAATGGTCCAAGTGTGACAATTACAAGACAGAGATTGGCAGAATGTATTTAAAAAATTACCCAATAATATATTTCCTATAAGACATCCACTTCAACTATAATGTTTTAGGCAGGTTGAAAGTTAAGTGATGGAAAAAAGGATAATGTCATACAAATATTAAAAGAAAGCAGGAGTGACTATATCAATATCAGATAAAATGGACTTCAAAGGAAAGAAAATTAGTGCAGACATGGAAGGATATAACATAACAATAAAGGTTTAATCCACCAAGAGGACACAGCATTCCTGAAATACAAGCACCAAATAATAGATCTACAAAATATATAAAGCAAAACCCTACAGAACTGAAAGGAGACATACACAAATCTGTAATTATAGATAGAAAGTTTCCCATTCTTCCCTCAACAGTTGATAGAACAACCCATTGACACACATACAAACACACACACACAGCCAGTCACAAGAATGCAAAACCTTGTAAAGTCTAAGAGCAAGATAGAAGAAACAAAGGAAAGCTTCCTGGCACTAGGAGCCTTAACAATGAATCAAACAGTGGCCTCTTATGGCTGGAAGAAAAGTTAAGAGAGCTCAAAAAGTTTTCCACCTAAGATACAGGTGTGTGAGACCTTTTTAAAAATGAAGGCAGAAGACCTGACAAAAATCCTCCAGACATTCATATCCAAAAGTAATGTACTGAACCTGCTCATAAATCATTTGAAGACTATTCTGAACTAAATTTAACTAAAGCAGCAATATAGCCAAACCAAACTCAACTAAAAGTATATTGACTCAGTGGTCACACTAGTAGCATAACAGAAGGGGTAAAACCTCTTGGCACAAAGATTATTTATTAGGCACAGAGAAGGAAATTGGAAGTGAGCTAAAAGACATGTTCATAAAAATTATCCAATCTGCATTGCAAAGAGAAAAAAACTGTGAAAAAAACAATACAGCATCTGATACCTGTGGAACAATATAAAATGGTATAACATATTCGTAATTGGAATCCCATATTTATAAAAAAGAGAAAATTAGATATTAAAATGATTTGAAGAGAAAATGATTGAGAATTTTGCAAACTTAATAAAGATATCCATCGACAGCAATAAGAAGCGCAGTTCTACTGTATTTATCCCACACAGGATAAATACAAAGAAAAACCATACCTTATACACATCATAGTCAATGGATCATCTTGAAGTAGCCTCAGCAAAAAATCATACCTTATGCACCAGTGAACAACAATCAGAATTAAGTACTATGACTATTCATCAGAAACAATGGAGAACAAAAAAAAAAAAGAAAGGAAAGAAAATTGGAAGTGGACACCGATATATAGTGATAGAAGGGGAGCTGATTCTGGGTGGTGGGCACATAATGCAATGCATGGGTGATGTGATATGGACTTGCACATCCGGAAACTATCTTATTGTTACCAATCAATGTCACCCCATTAAATTTAACAATAAAAAAATGAAAAAGAAAAAGAGAAAATTGGAATGACATTTTTAAGTTCTGAAAGAAAAAAAATGTCAACCTAGATTCTATATGCAGTGACAAAATTCTTCATGAAGGAAGAAAAAATAATTTTCAGACAAAGGCTGAAAGAATTCATCCCTATCTGACTTGTACCACAATAAATGCTAAAGGAGTTTCTTTAGACTGAAGGGAAATACCAGAGGAAAATTTGTCCCAAATGAAGGAACAAAGAATATTAGTAAAGATACATATATGGATAAATGTTAAGGATTTTTCAAAATTAGCCTGTTATATACAGTCTATCAATAATTCAATTGAATGTAAATAGATTAATAGCTACAATTAGGAGGTAAAAATTGTCAGACTGAAAAACAGAAAAAAGGTTTAACCACATGCTGTTTATCAGAGTATACTTAAAAGATTAAGACACAAACTGAAAGTAAAGGATGAAAAAAGTGGATCATATAAACACTAAACAGAAGAAAATTAACATGGTATATTAGCATCAGCCAAAGTAGACTTTGAGAAGAAATGTACTAACAGACATACAAGAAGGTTTTATAATGATAAAAACATCAATTCATCAAGAAGTCATAACAATCTTATGTGTGTGAACCTCACAACTGTCCTTAAATAGAGGAATCAAAATTTTACAGAAATAAAGAAATACACAAATCAACAGTCAGAGATATCACATCTATATTTTGGTAATTGAGAGAACAAGTAAATAAATTAGGCATGATATATAAGATCTGAACAATAATGTCAATACTTAGCCTGATATGCTTTTTCTAAAACAATAGCCAGAAGTAGCAAAGCACACACTCTTCCCAAATGCAAATGGATCATTCACCAAGACAGACAACAGCAGGGCCACTAAGCATGGTCTTAGTGAATTGCAAAGGGTCAAAGTAATAGACTATAGTCTGTGATCAGGACAGTTTCCAATTAGAATTCAATAACAATAAGGTATCTAGAAAATATCCAAATATTTCTAAATTAAACTACAGAGGTCTAAATAAGTCAAAAGTCAAAGAAGAAATCTCAAAGGAAATTAGAAGCCCCTTAAGTCTCAGCTACCTTTACATCTTCATGGGAATGAGGTGATCAGATAATTTCAGAGAACAAGCTTTACTCAGTGGAACACAAAAACTTGGACGAGATGCACCTAATAAGAGAAAAGCCACTAAACAGAAAAATTAGAGAACTGATACTTTTACTTCCTGGCTGTGGGATTTTTTTTTTTTTTAAACTTCTTAAAGAATTCATTTGTTCATCTGAAAATAGGAACAATAACACTTTTATCATCACATCTTTGAAAAGTTTAAATGTAAGGCTTACAAAAGCACCTAACAAGCAAAGGGCTTGGTTTGTTGAGTAGATGCTCAACAAACATTGGTTAGATGAAAAAGCAGCTTGAAGCTATCAAAAACAAGCTTTATAAATTTGCCTAGGGCTCAGCCTAGCAAGAAAGAGAAAGAAATGTATAGTTACATGTGAGGATTTCAATTTATAACTAACTAGCCCATAAGAGAATTCTTTAAGGACAACGGAAATTTTTTTTTTTTTTTTTAAGATAGCTCTTTGAAGGGAGGTAGGTATTGAGGAGAGTGTGTGCTTCCTTCCACTCTTTCTCTGAACTGAAGCAATGCATTCCAGCTTCTTAAACAAACAGTATTTCCACCTCATTGCTATTTACTGCCATAGCCTAAAGCACAAAGATCAGACTCAGCGTCTGATTAAACTAAGTTTTATAAAGAATGACAAAATAATTGGTAAAAACATTTCAGCTTGGGTATGTAAAATAGAAAAAAACAAAGTAGCAAACGTTCAAAGCACAACGAGTTTTTGGAAACAACAGTCTTTTCTCTTTGGCATTTCTCTAGGATTCCTATCCTGGCTGGGTAACAAAAATCTGTCCATCATCTGCAAGCCTGAGCCTATCAGTCTTACAAATCAGAGTTAATAAAAGTCAATCAGTGATGGTTTAACTTGCTTGCTACTGCCTGAAGCAGGATTCAGCCCCAGTGTCTGTCACCTACTTAGAAAACAATTTCAATGGCTGCCCATAAATTCTAAAAATTTACTTATCCACATTTCTATAGGTAGGAAAAGGTGATTTCTATCAATATGTACCAGGCCAATACAGATGAATATAAACTTCCTACAGATAAATGCACAAATAAATTTATTTCTTCAAAGTTATCAATACATAGGAAAACAAAGTTTTCTTAAACCAAAAAAAAAAAGAAAAAACATCCTCTGTACTTCAGAGTTTTACCCTGTATGTATACCGGTATGTCCTTTGGTGTAAAAGGAACTTATGTCTTAACTGTCTATACATGTATGTTAGCTTGTGACTTTTTCAATGAATTAAATATATGTTGTATTCATTGCTCAAATCCTTATAATGTTCACCAAGATTATGATATTAGATCTAAAATTCACAAAAACTACTAGACTAGTCTTTTGGTTCCAATAGAACCCAAGTATTTGTCTATCTACACAGACAACAGAACTTTTTGCATCAATTAGGAGCTATCTACAGCCAAACAAATGCATGCATACCCAATTCTCAAAAGGGCCTGTTGGGAGAGATCAGAAGAAAACAAAAATCTGAGGTGTTAGGACAAATAGTCACCAGAGACAAGTTCTCTTCTAACCATCGATACCTTGGTTTTTGAGTCAAATTTAAAATCCAGTGGTTGTGTCAAATAGAATCAAGGTAGATTATAATATGTGCTCATTTATTCATTCAACAACTATGTGCTTCTAATGCCTGTGCTTTTAATATAATGTGAGCCATATGCAACTTTAAATTCTCTAATAGGCACATATTTAAAAGTAATTATAATAAATAAAATTAATTCTAATATATTTTCTTTAACCTAATATATCATACACAGTCCTTTCAACATGCACTCAGTATACATATTTATTAAAGAGACATTTTTATACCATAGATCAGACCAACCACATTTCGAATGCTCATAGCCACATGTGGCTGGGTAATGGCTGCCATATTGAACGGTACAGTTCTAGATGCTGATGGGAACAACAATGAACAAAACAAAATACTTGCCTTGGTGAAGATTAATCCTTGTGGGGATGACAGTAACTGACTATACATTGTCAGTTTGTTACCATAGCCTAGAAGGCCGCATGTGATCTCCAAACGCATCATCATCATCATCATCACTTTACACTGTTCCCTGGTGCTCACAGGGTGGCAGCCACACTGCTCACCTGCCTGTCCGTGAACAAGCCTGCCAAACACATACCCTCTCAGGGTATTTCCATCCATCCTAGACCATTCTTTCTCAAAACATAAATGCACTTTAAAAACATAAAGGACACTGTACATAATAATAAACAGCTATAGAGTGTTTACTATACGTACTGCCAACATTTTTCTCAACTAAACTCCATAAAAACAATGAGATAAAAACTATTATGTGTACTTTATGGATAAAGAAACTGTACTTTATGCATGGTTATGCATATATAATTTATTTAATCAATCTCTCTATTGTTTGATTTTTTAAAAGATTTATTTTATTGTTTTTGACAGAAACGGAGACAGAGAGAGACAGAGAGAAAGGGAGGGCCCAGAGCAGTCTCCATAGTTGTACATCATCTTTTTTTTTTTGACATGGTGTCAATCCACACAGGTGGGCAGGGGCCGCGCAGGGTGGGAGCCAGACTGGGGGCCTCCTGCATGGGAGGCATGCCCCCTCAAGCCAGGGGCCAAACTGGGGGGGGGGGGGCAAGAAATGAACTGGGGGCCTCCCACATGAGAAACACACCCCAGTTCAGCATATGGGTCCATACATGCTGGAGCCAGGATTCAATCCTCGGTCCCCAGAGCTGCAAAGCAAGGACTTAACCCACTGAGCCATCCCAGCTTCCCCTGATTTTCTTTTTTCATTAAAAAATTTTTATGCTCAATGCTTACTTACTGCCTTGAATTCATTCTTAGAGGTAGAGTTGCTAGCTCAAAAACTAAGGACACTTTTAAGCTTTAAGGATAGATTGTTAATTTTTGTTGTACCAACAAAAATCCCACCAACATAAACACTAGCCTGTTTGCCATATCTCTCATGGTTTTCAATTTAGTGTGTCCTCATAATTTTTCATCTCTATTTTATTTATTTATTTATTTATTTTGACAGAGAGAGAGAGAGACAGAGACAGAGAGAGAACTGAACTGGGGGAACTCCCCAGTTCAGCACATGGGTCCGCAAGGGCAGGGGCTGGGACTCGATCCTGGGACCGGGACTGGATCCTCGGACCTGGTGCTGCAAAGTGAGCACTTAATTCACTGAGCCATCCTGTCTTCCCCAATTCTTCATCTTTAGTAGTTTGATATGAGAAAGATAGACTCTCAATGATGTTTTAAATGCTTTCATTTATTTGATTCTTTGTGAGGATAAACATTTTCCATGTTTGATGAAAAAATTTTATTTCTCCCTATTTACCTTTCTTGTGCCTACTCTTATTTTTTCATTTGTTTTTTATCTTTCTTTTCATTGATAGTAAGCACTATACTAGAACAGGATTATTAATTCTTTGTTTAGCTTTTTACATTACAAATATCTTTTCCTAGTTTCCCTTTTCTTTCCGTTCTATTTTAATCCTCTTCCCCTCCCCCTCCCCCTCCTCCGTCCCCCTCCACCCACCCCCTTCCCCTGCCTCCTCCTCCTTCACCTCCTTCTTTTAATGAGTTCTACTTCTGTTAGCATATGCCTTAAAAATCCTTTCCCCAAATTTTTGAGAATGCTTCTCTCTCCTGTTCGCCTCTACTGTCCTAACCGGGCAGCTGATGGAACCATTACCTTCCCAACTTTGAGACACTCTCCACACCCAGCCTATCACAGAAGAGATGTTTGTGTGCTAGGGTTTCCACTCCCCTCTTTCTTCAGCCCTCCCTTCAGATCTGCTCATGAAGCCTTTGTGCCAAAGCAATCCCATCCCACCTCACTTTAAGATCCAGGTTCCCCAATCTCCCAGCAAAGCACTGTTGTCATGCATTTACCTTAGGTCACTGAATTTTTGGCAAATATCTGACAAGATTTTTAGAGAAGTTATTGAAATAAAGACAAATCTTAAGTGTAGGAGAGAGAGCGCTAAATTCGAAGTTAGATCCCTGCATACTAATTCTGGTTCTGGTATTAACTACATGGTCCTTACACTTAAGTTTTCTGACTTTTTTATAACATGAAAGCATTGGTATAGTGACTCTCAGCTGCATTCAAAGGTAAACATTTTTCATTGACTACTAAGTTTGAGTCTTCCTTTTCTTCTGGCCTTGGAAGAAACATATTCCAAAGTACAGAAGGGATAATCTAATTACATAACCCACATAATGAGAGTTCCCAACATAAATAATTCTGAATAAGACTCAACGTCTAACTTTCTTCTTCTTAAGGCCATTTATTGTATAATAATACTGAAAAAAATCAACTTCTCAACAGACCAGGATGCTATTTATCAGTGAAAAAAGATAATCAAGGCTTAGAATTTCTATACCTGGTCATCAATTCAAATAGGAAATTACTTCTCATTCAGAAATATCACAAGTAATAGAGAGTTGACTTTTACCTGAATTAGAAATAACAAATTTTATTGGGCTTGGAATCATCAGTAAAATATTAAGCTTCTCTTTCATATCCTACCTGATGAATAATGAACTGCTTCACTGGACTTGAACTTATTTTTAGACGTGAATTTATTGGACCATTTTCTGAGGGGAGAAAGAATTCCAGACCAGAATTATATGTTCGTAACAGAATACAAAAGTTGGCCTTTGTCTAGTACAGAAACTGCCACCTCTTCTAAAATACAGAACAGATTTTCCAGTTCGTTTTGCAGAAATGGCTTTCATGGGATTTGACAACACAAGAGTCATTCATTAATCTAATTGTCTTCTGCATGAAATTACGCTTAATGTTAGTAATGTGCAGACAGTAATATTATAAAATATGAACTGCTAACGTAGCCTAGAATACCCTGGCAATTTCCAACCACTTGATGGATTAATGTCCAGTTCTGGTAAATTTTAGATAGTGATTGATGGGACCATTTAAAAGCAAATGTAATTAGTTTTAAGTTTTATTTACCATTAAATTCCACATATTTAACCCCTACATATAAGACCAGGTAGGAATGAGAAATTCTCATCAGAAATGACCGTTTTTAAAATAAAGAAATTCATTTGTATTGAAATAATTGCAGTACTAATCAGAATTCAACCCTAGTTCATATTTTCTCCTGTACTACCTTCTAGCTAATATTACCTTGGTAGCATAAATTATAAGGGAATTGATCCACTTATGTCCACATGCACACCTACATGTTCACTTACTCTTTTTTGCCTTTTCTATAAACTACTATTATCAGAAAGAATCTACAGTCATATTTTTCCTAATTTTATTAAATAAGTTTGATAAAACTTAAGAGTTTTGGCCTCAAACACCAATAAATTTTGATCTGTTTTAAATTATTTACCTTAACCTATAACATGTGAAAGTCTATGAGTTTGAGGTCAAGTCAAGCATTTCTGATAAAGGTCTCAGCCTAAAGCATGATATATGAATGCATAGTTTTGTTTTGTGTTTCTCTAAAAATGGGGACAAAGTATTTGTCTAGTTTTTGTTTTTCCAACAGACCCCTTGGTGGACAAGTGCTCCTTGCATTTATGAGATGATTCCACCAGTAGCATTTTTGCTGGCTCCTCCAACCTCTTAACATTCCCTCCAGTCCGAAATGAACCAAAAAGTCAAAGTGCACTAGTTAAATAGGCTTCCTACCACAGGATTTTCATTATGTTCTCCCCTTCTCTGAAAATTACTCTACTGACAAATTGATTGACTGGAAAAATGACATGTAATTGTTATACGTTGTACTACTCAGGACATCGGAAGTCACTGTGCCTGTTTATCTTTTAAATCCTGCCACGTGTTATCTCAAAGAATACTGCAAAATGATACTCATATGTCTTAGAAAGATCCTTAAAATCACACAAAGCCTAAATAGGACAAAGCCCATCCTATGAAGTGCTGTTCCCCAGGTGGGCAAATAGGGGGCATTAATAAGCCATGGAGCTCTCTCCAGGAAAAGCAGGTTCACTCTGCACAACCTCACAGTTTATTTCGTTGTCTTCACTCTATCCTTGCCACCTGAAGAGCAACTAAACATAATAATAATGACCACAACATACTATTGGAGTTTGGATCCATTCAGCGCTAATTGATTTAAATCAGATTTCTGACAATTCCTCACTACAACTCTGTGAAGTTACAGATGAGAAAGCTAGAGTTTAGTCTAAGGTCATGCTATTAATAAAAATTTGAACTAGAATTCAAGCCAAGATTATCTGGCTGCAGAGACTCATCTAGGAAATACAACAGTGAAAAAGAAATCAATCTTTCAAAACTATGTTCCTGCCCACAGGTGCTTACAAAGAAATTGGCCAAGATAACATCTCAACTTTACCCTGGAAAATTTTTTCCCATTACTTGTTTTTTAATTGTTCAATTTATTGGGGTGACACTGGTTGGTAAAAATTACATGGGTTCCAGGTGTACAATTCTACATTACTTTGTCTATGTCTTGCATTGTGGGATCACCACCCAGAGTCCATATGCTTGATGCCCCTCCCTACTCCCCCACCCCTCCTACTCTCCCACCTACCTCCCCCCTTACCCTCAGGTAACCACTAAATTATTGACTGTGTCCATGAGTTTTTGTTTCTTTGTTACTTTTAAAACTACACATTATCATTTTATAATCTCTAAGAAGATATGATAAATGAAAGTAATCAGTCAAACATGAAAATGATGAGACTAATTTCAACTTCATTCCACACCTATTAGTTACCAAATATTGTATTAAATGCTT
>PVKE010038208.1:0-15546 GCA_004027555.1 Craseonycteris thonglongyai
AAAGGTTCTTGATTTCCAAGGAGGAAAAAACTCATTCAAATGAGCTTAAATGGAAAATTCACAGAAGATTTTAAATTCCAGAGGTACACCAGAGCCTTGATGGAATGAGAAAGTCACCTTTAACTTGCTGGGACCACATGGTCTCTCTTCTCTGATTATTATCTCAATAGATAGATAGATAGATACCCATCCAACTATATATATATCCATCCATCTATATATATCCATCTTTGTGTGTGTGTATGTGTAGTTCAATGTTCTCTATGATGCTTTACTGTAGTGTAATATGTTTGCACATGGCTGTTTTATTATGGAAACAAAACTCTTGCTCTGGCTATACAGACAACCAATTTATTCACTCTCTTAGTGCCCTAGGTCTAAATGCCAAGGAAAAAAAGAAAAATCAAAACATGAGAATCTGATTAGTTTATTTGGAGTCAGGTGTCTGCTCCATTTCAATCAGATGTGGCCTTGGAAGCAGAGTCATCTACCACAACATGACAACTTGTTCGGTAGTAATGGGCGCCTGGGTGGACTTTCTGAAAGGAGTTATGGGCTCAAGGCAAAGACTGGCATCTCTAGGACAATAACAAGGCAAACTTGTTTTGCCTTCTAACTTCTCAACATTGGCCCTACCCTACCCAGTCGTGCTTGAAGATTCTCACTTTTCTTGAACAAGTTCCATCCACTCCAATCGCATGGGCTTGTTCACCGTCTACCAACATGCCAGGCTGACTATGTCTCCATGCTCTCTCTCTCTCACTGTTATTCCAACTATCTGGACTTTGACTCTGGTTTTGCAAATACTTTCCTTCTTTTATTTCCTACCTTCCCCATAAAGCCTTTCCCAAGAATTTCAATCCTCCCTTAATGCCTATAGCACCATTATATTTTATCCATTTGCCAATGTGGCATGCTAAAGTCAGGGGTGTTTTTCCTACATAAGGAGTAGAACCAGGAAGATACCATGCCTCCTACTTCTTCAGCTTCCCCTGTAGCATTTGGCATTGTTCTAAACCCACATTCAGCTAAACATAGCTGCTTCTGCTTTGTGTACTGGTTGGAGAAACTAAGCTTTTCTACAGTTATTTTAATACCTTACTCATAGGCTTGAATACAAAGGCATTTGTATTGCTTCCCCTAGCTAGGGCCTTACCATGGCAGTGTGAGCTTATTCTATTTCCAACTGCCAGTAGCTGCCCCTCTTTGCCAAAAAGGGTTTCCTTCCAAAAAGCAGAAAGTCACTCTGGCCTCAGCACAGTAGACTGGCCAGTCTTAGGAACTGACTTCTGACAGCCCTCAACCAGTGATCTTTAGGGGAGGCTGAATATACAGCCCAGCTCTCTTGCCCTCCTTACATCAACTCTGGATCTTCTACATGGGCCCCCAGAACTCCGCAGTGGGCTTGAGCTTCAGTTGCCCACAGGGATAACTTACTTGATTAGGCATTCATTAAGGCTGCCTGCTTTCCTGTCTTACTTCCACACTGCCCTATTAATGTGTTTCTTGGGATCACCTCCCAAATAAACTGCTTACACTTGTATTGTTAATACTCTCTAATAACTGGTTTCAAGCCACAGTTTCCAGACAACTAACCAGTTCGGCAAAATTCTGGATTTCAGAAAATTGACCTGTTTTCAGCAGAACCACTGTAACCAGTGAGAAATATAATATTTCACAGAACTGGATTTGTCATTACAGCCCAAACCATTTGCTATATAGCAAAACCATGATTAGAGCCAGCGATGCTTGTCTCTTCATTGGGAGAAATCTCCAAAATAGCTCTGTCACAATTTTAGTTTGAGATCTGTCTAGCTATCTTGATTAAAAAAAAAAATCACCTTAATGAACTTGTGGATTTCTCTTTGTCATTCATTGTAAAGATGTACTGCAACTTTCCTGCTCAGTTACACATAATTGGAAGATAAACAGCCTCACTGCTGTGGACTTGAACTTGAATAAAAAGTTCTCAGGAAGAAGTATGCTAGATGGACGAGGGGTTTGCAAGAGCCTTTAGCTTAGAGATGAAGTACATCTTCCTACTCTAAATTATCGTAGTATCCAAAATAATCAGACTTCTGCCCCTAATGTCACATTCTAATTCCTGGAACCTGTGAATATGTTTCCTTATGTGGTAAAAGGGGCTTTGCAGGTATGAGTAAGTTAAGGATCTTGAGACGTGGAGTTAATCCTGGATTATCTGGGTCAGCCCAACCTAACCACAAGGGTCCTTAAAATCACAGAACCTTTCCCAACTGCAATCAGAGAGAAATATGACTACTGAAGATTGGTCAGAGATGCTTAATTTTGCTGGCTTTGAAAATGGAGAAAAGGGCCACAGGCCAAGGAATGTGGCTGGCTTCTAGAAGCCGGAAAAGACAAGGAGACAGATTTTCTCCTAGAGCCTCCAGAAAGGACCGCTATCCTGCTGACACCTTGATTTTTAGTCCAGCAAGACACTTGTTAGATAATAAATTTGCATTGTGGTAAGCCGCTAAGTTTGTGGTAATTTGTTGTAGCAGCAATTGAAAATGACACAGTTATGATAGTTAAATAATTCCTGGAAAAGCTTATGTAAAAAAAAGAAAAAAATATTATGGTAAGGTGTTTTATTCTCTCCCTAAACCTCTAGATATAGTTTTTCTTTTTCTTTTCTCTTTTCTTTTGCACTATCCAGAGTTAACAGCTATTAACACTTTGCATTATGGCCTGTCATTCTATTTTATAAAAGAGTAAACTCATTGTAGTTGAATATAGGTCCTTTTTAGCCATAACCCTCAGTTGCATTCCCTGACCCATTCCATCAACCATAATTATAATATATTTTAACATATATTCTTATAATCCATTTAAAAATATTATATGCAAATGCCTAATCAATTTATACTATTATTTTGTGTGCATTTTCTAACTTTTTACATATAATGTCATAGAATGAAGGGCTGTTTGACAAGAACAGGAAACCAGAGGGCACAAAGCCACTACCAATGATGCATCATAAGAAAGAAAGTGAGGCCCTGTCTTCCCTTTGCTGCCCAATCTCCCGTTTCTTGTCCACGCTTCCCAGGGCCTGAATCCAGGCAGAAGCAATTAGCTGGGAAGTCTGAGAAATGGAGCTGGCAGGATGAGCTCCCTGCAATGCAGAAGAGAGCCAGCGTGGTGTGCAGAACCGATATGAGAGCAAGCAGCCAAATGTCTGGCACACGTTTTGTGGGGTACATTCCTGATTTCCAGTGAAGTCCTTTAAAAAACCCTTTAAAATTTCAGCTTTCCAGGATAAAGATCATTTAGTTTAGTTTTGTTGTTTGTGCCAAAGGACCTTTGAATGCTTAAAAAACAACAACAAATTCTGTGCTTCAGAGTTTGAATCTGTAAATCAGGAACAATAATAGCCCCCAACCTCATACATTTATAGTAAAGATTAAATAGGTTTATATTTTGTGAAGTACTTGAAATAGAGTCTGGCAGATGACAAGTGCTAAGGAAAAAACATTAAATATATATGGAAAAATGTGACTATATATATATACACACACACTTAAAAAAAAGAAGATTCACTGACTTCTCAAATTAGTTTATATATGCATTTTCCTATCAAGATGACCTCTGGAGAGATAAAAATCTATTAATAATGTTTATTAAATGAGTGAGTGAATTCCATTTTCAAAGTAAAGGGTAAATACGCTTTTTTCAGAGACACAGATATATCCTTAAATACAGTTTGATTGTATTACAATTTCATACTGAGCATGCATTAGAATTTAATTAAAATAACTGTCAAAGAAGCTCTAATGACACCAACAATCTGAGTACATTATGAGGAATTGTCTTTATCTCTGTTCTATTTTTGTCACAATATTTGGCTTAATTAAGCTATGGGAATTGTAGCAGATGGGGTTCAGGTGGGGACAACTCCTTGTGAAGTGAAGGTAACATCTGTAGGCACCACTGCTCAGGAAAGCAAGCTTCAGTCCATACTTGGGATATTAAAGCTCCCAGACACATGGGGAGAATGAGGATGGGGATTGGCTGCTCCTGATAATGCCACATCCATACATGGTGGGAAGCTGGACCTCAGAATTCTTTTTTCTTAGATACAGCCAATCAATAAAAGCCACCTATGAAAAATGACTCAAGGTACAACATGCACTATTTACTTTCCTTAAGTACTAGTCTTCTATATCTATCCCTTTTCTCATATCTGATCTGACCTAAAATTACAACCCTAGGGTCACGTCCCTGATTGGGCAGTGCCTGAAGTAGGCCCTTGACTATTAGAGACCTGCAGGGGCACACATTAACATCCTAGCCCCCCATCTCACCATCACTTCCCCACAGGTAATGTATTAGATTATCCAGCAGGGATGCAGGGAGATTTTACATTCCTCACCCCTCCCCATGTCCACACCCTTCCATGAGTAACTCTGCAGTTCTTTCTGCTGGAAATTCGGCTTCAGTCCTACGAGACTTGCTTTGGTCAGTGGAACATGGACAAAAACGGTGGGCTGCCAGTTCTGAGGTGACACCTGCAGAGGCAGCACCCTTTTCTGCTGCTTCATTCTCTGTGCTTCTGCCACGACATTCTTCTGGCTCCAGAAGAATCAAAGACACATGAAACAAAGTCACCCTGGCCAATCAGCAAACTTGTGAGCGTGATAACTTATGCTTCTTATTACATGCCACTGAGCTTTGGTGTGATGTGTTACACAAAGTGTTTGTGGTATTAGTTGACTGATATACCACCTATCAGCTAAGAGGGAACAAGGCTCTGAGAGTCTTGGCCATAGCAGGTGACACTACCTATAAGAGACGGTTGAATTTGTTAGAGCTGTATTGCATTCCCTACTCCTTTTCCTTGCCTTTTATAATTGCAGAATCTAGAAAGTGAATAGCCAAGTTCCCAGAATTTTTTACAGCTAGAGGTGGCTATATGACCAAGCTGTAGACAATATCTAAGTATAGTTTTACAGGAGACTTTTAAGAAAACATGTGCTGTCTTGGTAATAAGAGCAGGGACTTCTGTTACTTTTCTTCTTCCATCTTTCTGCCTTAAGGCAGTTGTGATTCCTAGATGCGTAGCATCCACTTGCAACCAGGAGGGGAGTGGCAGGAAGAGGGAAGAGCAGGAAGATGGAAGAAGCCTAGATCCTTGACGATGTTGCTGAATAGTTAACCCATCCAGCTACAAATATCTATCTTTAGTCTTTTTAATGCAAGATATAATCAGGGTCTATTGTGATGACATTTTCATTAGGTAGTGTTCTGGTATCTAAAATGAAATAGATTCCTAACTGATATGCCTTGGTTCTGGCTCAGTCAGTTTACACCAGAAAGATGATATATTTTCCCCAGTGAGTATAGAGGAGCTGAGACAGAAGGATACTCAGAAGGTTTTGTGAGGAGATAGAGGAAATTAGCAGTCTCACTTTTTAACATCAGAAATAAGTCCCCTAGGAATTGAGGTGGGGGAAGCTTAGGTTGCTTCTCTCTCTCTCTCTCTCTCTCTTGACCTCTTTGACTCACTAAATTCCGACTCAACCATCATTCCTAGCCTGTTCTGTGAAGCTTTCTCAAAATCCAGCCAGAATAAATCACTAGTTTCCCTGAAATCCTAGGGTTGTTTGTTTTGGTCCATGTATGTCCTCAATTGACACATCATGTTTGTTCTTGTATGAGTCCAGATGCTTATGTATCTTATCCTCCCTACAGGGATACAGGTCTCTACAGAACCTCTTACAGAACCTTGTAAATTACTCAGCATGCATCGGGCTCTTAGTAACTAGTACTAACTATTAATTAAATTAAATGAATATGAACTTGCTTTATAGCATGCTTAGCATCACACCCAGTTTTGAGGGTGTATCCGAAAACCTAATTAGGTACTGGAAGCAAAAATAGGTCTGCTGAGGATGGCTTCTACTGCAGAGGAAGCAGATTAAGAAATAAAAGGACAAAAGAGAGGAGAAAGAACAATCTAAAGTCACCTCCAAAGAGATCAGAGTCTCTGTATAGTTTATTCCCTGTTGGGGGTGTTCCTACCAGAAATTCTGATGACAAAGAGTCAGCAATCTGGCGTGGTTTAGCACTTTTACCCTGTTCTTAAAATATAGGTTGGATCATTTAGACTGTTTAGCTTGCACTTTAGTCAAAAAAGAAGAGGGAAACTTTAAGCTATAAAGTGCTAGAACTCATAATTAAGAAGTGGAATGGTAGAGTGTCTGAGAATGGGTCCCTCCGAAGTCCAAATGGTTTCTCTTTGAGATGATCCCAGGATAAACAGCAGAAGAATATAGAAATGAGGTAGTGAAGAAGAAGCAGTTAATACCTTCATGAGGAAGATAAACCTGTGGGTTACTGGAACTCAGTCTTGATGGGGAGCTCTGTGTGGAACACATCTCCAAATTGTTCCTCTTGGGCAATGCAAAGATGAGGTATTCATCCCCTAACTTCCATTTCTCATTGGTTAGGGGCTATCCTGAGGGCATGCTCCTTACAGCCAAAGGAAGTCCATAGGCAGAGAATCTGAGGTGCTTGTGGTAGGAATCCATTAGCAAGTACAGGGATGCTGATGTTGGGAGTACATGGGCAGGGCATCAGAAGGGTCTGCCACATGGGGAGAAGTAGAAGATAGAGAAGCAGGGCTAAGGATGGAGGAGCAATGAATGAGGAGCACTCAGTTGGGAAAAGGCTGAGAATTGGATGGCCAGGGAAGTATGCCAACAATGAAGGTAGCTGCCCCATTGGAACAGCTGGAAAAATCTGTAATATAGTCCCATTCATCTCTATTGCCTTTATATTTTAGGATGTCTTCAAAATTACCAGGGTGAAAACCTCACATTTATGAGTATCAGCCTTCATGTCCTATATTGGAGGAAAAATAGAGTACACCCATACAGTAGAACATTCTAGAGGTATTAAAAATTACGATTCACAAAGAGTTTTCCATAATAATGAAAAGGCTTGTCATTTCATGTTAAGAGATTTAAATTTTAAAAAAGAAAAGAAAAAGACATCAATATTCAAAATTGTATATCTAGTAATGTTTCTATTATGTAAAAAAATAAGTAATAAGCTATTGAACCAATGTTGGGGAAAAGTGTTACTTTTTAAACAGCCTTTGTGTGGTGGGCTTGTGGTCACTTTCCTTGAGATCCTTATAATTTTGTAACTTTACATATTTTTTACAATGAACATGTATTACTTTTATAAGTTGGTCCCAAATTCTTTGAGAAAATATTATGCCATTCATTGTCCATAATGACCCTACAAGGACTCTGCTGATTTGGCCCATCTGAACGTTTGCTGTTAGAGGCTGTTTAGGACTGTAGATGGGATGCCAGCTTTCAGGAGATGAACATCCTCAGCGTTTTCTCCTCATTCCCCAAAAAGTCTCTGTCATATTTCCATTTAGCCATCTGATTAGCATGTATTTATTCATTTAAATAAATATTTAGAGTACCCAGCATGTTCCAGGAGCTGCCCTAGGTACTAGACCAAATAAGATCTAGTCCCAGCCCTCATGGAGGGAACTTAGTAATAAGATAAAACAAATGAATAAAAACATATACGGTATTTTTGAGGCATACTATGCAAGAGAGATAAACTCTTTTCTGGGAACTAGATTAAAATTGAATCTAACAGGGGAGGCTGATCATAGGAAGAAAGTTTCCACCTATAATCTGAAGGATGCACAGGAGTTAAGTAGACAAATGTTATCTGGGTCTCTAACATATGCATAGGGTCATGGTGATGAGGTCATAGGGTGCTATGTTCAATCCTCTGTCCTCAAAGACCTAGCCATCTAACTGTCAAGCCACAATCAAAGTTCCTAAAATGAGAAAGAGAGAGAGATAACAGTTGTGGATTAAGGTCCACAGTGTCAGTAGGAACATTGAAATCTCAAAGGAAGAGATAATCAGTAAGGCTAACTAAGTAGGTGGGAAGACTCTTTGGAGAAAATATAGCTTGGGTTCAGCTCTCATGCCAGCAAGAAGAAAAGGTGTTCAAAACCAGGGAAGCGGTATGCATAAAATGCCCAGAGACCGCTTTATTAGGCAGAAAGGTGACCAGTAGGATGAGTGGAGGATGGGTGTTAGGTGGAAGGGATGGGCTGTCCTTGAAGCCTAACGATGCTTAGACTTGATGTGATGGGAAGTAGGAAGGAAAGAGTGACAAGACAAAGGAAGTGTCTATAGGAGGATTGACAGTGCCAACTGTACCATCTGGAAAGAGAGGAACCAGAGGAGCTGGCCACAGTAATCTAGACAGCAATAGAGAGTCTCACAGGAAAGACATTCTTACTTTTATCTGTGGGAAACTGGGATATACAAGGTTCATTGGGTTTTTAGTCTCTGAAAATGAAATTTCTATTAGAAAGGGAAATATTACATTGCTTGATACAATCTGTTTCATCTTGTTTATTTTATCCATCTGTGTCCTACAACCAAGGAAATATATCAAAACCCAACCTTTTCCAGAAGCTCTCTGCTCAGAGGAAAACATATTTGCAAGTCATCTAGGAGTCAGCTCTCCTAGAGCAAAGCCATGGGCCAGGAAACCATTTCCCTCCTTTAGGGAACCCCTCTTTCCTACCCCAACCTTCCTGACTTACAAAGTTGCTACCAGATGTGGTGTTGTGGGAACGAGAAAGGGAGGTGTCGGTCATGTTGGTAAAGGGCCTCTTTGGCCAAATTGCCTTGCTAGAGGGGCTGCAGAGGTCTGAGGATGAGGGAGAGGAACCCCTTCCAGGCAGAGGCCGGCAGACGAAGAAGTGCCCTGTTGTGCGCTTTGTCTTCACAGTTCCCCTGGCCAGTAATTCCTCAGGCTGAAACATATGGCAGCCCATTTTCAGGCACGTCCTTCTACTTAGATAGCCACTCCTGGTTTTTAAATCTCTCCAGGAAAGATGAGTTTCTAAACCTCCATGGTATTGGGTCTTACTGTATTTATATACTTCATGGGCCTTTTGAACAATAGCAGAGAAATCACCTCCATGTCTGCTTCGATGCAAAGCCCCAGTTAGGACAGCACTAGAATTTCTATACAGGAGGTATTAATATGTGGCAATCTAGTTACCCAATGGAACTTTGTCTGAAGCTATATTTGAATAGCGAAAGGCTCTTTTGATTTTGATTTTATATTGACTGGTGTAGCACATGGAAGTATTGGGGGACTAAAGTCTATACCTTCCAAGCCTGTCCTTAATACTACCACTGACCCTGTCAACTAGGTTTGTTTTCAGTTATTGACTCTTTTAAAAATTGTACAGTCTCGTCTTTCACATGGAGGACAAAACAGGGTCTTAGATGCAGAAATTGTTTATCAGTGAATAAATTGGTCGATTAATTATCTAACTTTCCTAACAGAGCTGGCTACTTCTTTCTCATGAGAAGGAGAACACCTGCTGAGAAAGTTCTCAAGATCAAGGTTCACCTTATACAGGAGACTGAACCAGACCTGACAGCTCTCAGGACCTTGCCTGGGAAACACCACGCAGTTTTCCTGGATCTCTGAGGCCCTCTAGTGGCTGTCTTTGGCTGAACTCCCACCTGAACTAGGCCACACTTCTGCCTCCTGCAAAATTTCGACCAGTTCTAAATTTTAAAAGAAAAAAAAATTTCCTTCTGCTTCCCCTAAAATTTCAAATGAAAATTTAGGTATGTATAGTTTTTGACACCATCAAGAAAAGACACAAATAGCCAAAATTAGAAATGAAAGAGTAGAAATTACAACTAATTGTACAGAAATATAAAGAATCATACAAGAATACTATCAAGGGCTATATGCCACCAGATTTAACAACCTATAAGAAATGGACAAGATCCTAGAAGCATATAGTCTACCTAGACTGAATCAAGAATAACTGGATAATCTAAATAGACCAATCAACAGTAAGGAAATTGAAACAATCATCTAAAACCTCCCCAAAAGCAAGAGTCCAGGACCAGGTGGTCTCACTAACGAGTTTACCAGGCATTCAAAGAGGAACTAACACCTATACTCCTCAAACTTTTCCAAAAAATTGAAGCAGAGGTAATACTTTCCAACTCATTCTATGAGGCCAACATTACCCTAATACCAAAGCCTGGTAAGAACAACACAAACAAAGAAAACTATAGAACAATATCTCTGATGAACACAGATGCAAAAATTCTCAACAAAATACTAGCAAATAGACTACAACAATGTATTAAAAAGATTATATATCATGATCAAGTGGGATGCCTCCCAGAGGCACAAGAATGGTTCTACATATGCACATCAGTCAATGTGATACACATAAACAAAAGATAAAAACTATATGATTGTATCAATTGGTCAGAGAAAGCATTAGACAAGATACAACATTGATTTATGATCAAAACACATAATAAAATGGGTATAGAAGGAAAGGACCTCATCATAATAAGGCCACATATAACAAACCCTAAGCAAAGACCATACTGAATGGAGAAAAACTGAAATCTTCTAAAATCAGGAGCAAGACAGGGATGCCCTCTGTCACCACTACCATTCAACATAGTACTGCAAGTTCTAGCCAGAACAGTAAGGCAGGAGAAAGCACTAAAGACATCTAAATTGGGAGCAAAGAAGTTAAACTGTGTTTTCAGATGACATAATCTTTTACATAGAGAACCTAAAGACTCCACCAAAATTCAGAAATAATAGACGAATAAAATTGCAGGATACAAACTCTGTGTATAAAAACTCATTGCATTTTTGTATATGAACAACAAAACTTCAGAAAAAGAAATGATATCACAAAAAAAAGAATAAATTACCTAGAAATAAACTTAACAAAGAATGTGAAGAACTTGTACATGGACAACTATAAGATACTATTAAAAGAAATTGAAATAGAAACAAAGAAATGGAAAGATATTCCATGTTCATGGATTAGAAGAATCAACATAGTTAAAATGGCCATAGTACCCAAAGCAATATAGAGAGTTAATACAATTCCCATCAAAATCCCACAGGCATTCTTTCAAGAAATAGATTTTTAAATCTTCAGATTTGTATGGAAACATAAAAGACCCTGAATCACCAAGCATTCCTACAAAAAAAAAGAATAAGGCTGGAGGCATCACATTCCCTGACTTCAGTCTATACTACAAAGCATCACTGATCAAAACAGCTTGTTATTGGCAGATAAACAGACATACAGACCAATGGAACAGAATTGAAAATCCAGAAACAAACTCAGAAATATATGGACAGATAATTTTTGACAAAGGAGCAAAAAATATACCATGAAGAAAAGAAGTCCTCTTCAATAAATGGTGCTGTGAAAATTGCAAAACCACATGCAAAAGAATGAATATAGACTGTGAACTGTCACCATATACCAAAATTAATTCAAAAAGGATCAAAGACCTCTACATACAACCTGAAACAATAAACTGCATAGAAGAAAACATTGGTACTAAATGTATAGACGCTGCATTCAGAGAGAACTTTATGAACTTGACCTCAAATGCAAGGAAAGTAAAAGCAGGGAAAGCCGGGATGGCTCAGCGGGTTAAGTGCTCGCTTTGAAGCCCCGAGGACCGAGGATCGAATCCTAGCTCCGGCCCAGGTGGACCCACATGCTGAACTGGGGTGTGCTTCCTGAACACAGTGAGGCCCCCAGTTCAGTTCAAAAAAAGAAAGTAAAAGCAAAAATAAATGAATGGGACTGTATCAAACTAAAAATCTTCTGCACAGCAAAAAAAAAAAAAGAAAAAAAATCATCAACAGAGCAAAGAGGCAACCAATCAATTGGGAGAAAACATTTACAAACAATGCCTCAGAGAAGGGACTAATATCTAAAATATGTAAAGAACTTCTACAACTCGACAGCAAGAAAACCCAAACAATCCAATAAAAAAAAAAGGGGGGGGACAGAATACCCAAACACACTTCTCCCATGAAGACATACAAATGGCCAACAGATACATGAAAAAATGCTCAACTTCATTAGCTATTAAGAAAATGCAGGGGAAGCTGGGATGGCTCAGCAGGTCAAGTGCTCACTTTGCAACCCTGGAGCCTGAGGATCAAATCCTGGCTCTGGCCCAGTCGAACCCATATGCTGAATCGGGGTGTGCCCCAGTTCAGTTCTTGCCGGGGCCTATGCAGAAGGCTCCTGGCCCAGTTCCTGCCCTGCGTGCGCAGCCCCGAGCCCACCTGTGGAGTGAAACAATATGGAAAACTAATGCTATCAAGTGTGGAGGCTGCTCTGGGCCCTCCCCCTTCTGTCTGTCTGTCTCTCTGTCTGTCAAAAAACAATAAAAATAAATCTAAAAAAAAAACTTTTTTTAATGCAAATTAAAACCACAATGAGATACCACCTCACATCTGTTAGAATGGCTATAATCAACAAGAAAAGGAATGACAAGTGTTGGAGAGACTGTGGAGAAAAAGGAACCCTCATACACTGCTGGTGGGAATGCAAATTGGTACAACCACTATGGAAAACAGTATGGAGGTTACTCAAAAATTACAAACAAAATGATCATAAGACCTAGCAATCCCTCTTCTGGGAAACTACCTAAAAAGCTTGAAAACCTTAGTCCACAAAGATATATGTACCTCAATGCTCATCACAGTACTGTTCACGGTGGCCAAGTCGTGGGAGCAGCAAAGTGTTCTTTGATAGATGACTGGATAAAGAAGTTATGGTACATTCACACACTAGAATACTACTCAGCATTAAAAAAAGATGAAATACAGCCATTTGTGACATGCACGGACCTTAGATCATCATGTTAAGTGAACTAAGTCAGGCTGAAAATCAAGAAACATGACCTCATTCATAGGTGGAATATAAAACTGGAAGCAACAAAGAAACAAAAACTCATGGACACAGTCAATAGTTTAGAGCTTACCTGAGGATAAGGGGGTTAGGGGAGGCAGGAAGATGCATAAAAACAAAAGTAAATTGATCAAAAGTTACAAAAAAAATAAAAGATCCATTTGGCCTCTTAATGTTGCCTTGGTTGGTTTGTTTAATTGAGCTTTGATAGCATTCTGCTGCCTGCTCTGTACCCCGAATGGCTCTCCCATCACCCCAAATACATATTTTAATTTGGTGACTAGGTTTGTTTTAGAGCACCCCAAATTGTATTTTTCTGACAAAAACCCAGGAAGGGCCTAGCTTGAGAGGCTCAGATCCCTCTGCCCGGGCAGCCAACATGCCCCCACAAAGGCTCTGCCTGGTTCCAGGCTCCTGGGCGTCACAGAGTCATGGCAGTACCAGGGACTGCCATCGTCTTTTATGACTTTGGTAGGTCAGTGAACCTGGGGAGCAGTTAGAAATTGGCTACATTGGTTGTTTTTATGAATCGATTTGTACAAACCCATGGGAAGAGTTCCTAATATAAACAGCCTGAGTTACTGTTATATCACCTTCATCTGCCCCCGGGAACGCTAAAGAAAAGCCCATCATTCTCACCTGGCCTTCAGCCCAAACCAGGCACTTAGGCCCCCAGCCAGAAGGCTCAAGGAGGCCAAGGAGCCTAATGGTCTGATGACACCTGCTATTCCCTTGGCTGAAAGTAAAAGAAAAAATATTTGCTGGACTTTTTCATGTGTTAACCATTATCGCATCTAGTGGGGCTGGTATGATCGTCTCCATCTGACAGATAAGGAAGTTAAATGTATTTCCAAAGGTCACAAAACTACGTATGAGGCAGGGTTAGGATTCAAACCCCATTCTCTCTAAAACCCACTCTTCAGTCAGCCTCTGCCTCTTATCTTACTTAGCTTTGGGTTTCTGGTTCTTGACTTACAGTCTGTGTGAATGGAGCCTCTTGGAGTTGAGCAGTACACAGTCTGTGTGTCTATACAGAGTGGCTCAAACAAACTTTGATTGGCTTGAAACCCTCCCATGGCCAAGATTTGAAGCCTGGCCTAAAATCTAGAGCTTTGGTATTCAAAGCATAGTCCCTGAACTGGCCTGATTAGTAATACCAGGGAGCTTTTGAGAAATGTGAACTATTGGGCCTCACCACAGATCTAATGAATCACAATCTCCCAGGCTTGAAACTAGGAATCTATATACTCAGGCCTTCTTAACTTTGATGTGATCAGATCATCTGCAGATCTTGCTAAATGCAGATTCTGATTCAGGAGGGTTAGGGAGGTGCTGCTGAGCTTCTGCCTCTCTAACCATCTCTCAGATGATGCCAATGCCACAGCCACACATTCTATATCAGTAATTCTCAAACTTGAGCCTGCATTCAAATCACCTGGAGGGTTTGTTAATACATATGGTTGGGTCCCATCCCAAGAGATTCTGATTCAGGAGGTCTGGACTGAGGTCTGAGAATTTGTATTTTCAACAAGTTCCCAGGTGATGCTGATGAGGCAGGTACAGCATCCCTGCTTTGGGAACTGCAGTTTAACCTACGTACAGGAACTTCATTACATTAGACAATTAACCCCATGATTTTTGGCCTCGCATTTGCCTGGAGCTCTCTACTCTGTCCTCAAATCCTGGCATTTTAGAGCTGAGAGGGATTTCAAAAACAAGAGGATGAAGCATGCAGACCCACTCTACTCAATGTTGTGTACTCCTCCTCCTGCTGGCTCGGAAGCTCAATCAGTTCTCCAGCATCCAGAAACTGCGGTATTTTTGGTCAGCTCTTCAGCTCAGGCCAGCTTTGCAGGCACGCGAATTCCAATCCGACACATCTGTCATGGGCACCCTCCATGGAAACACAGTGGCTTCCTACCTCACAGCTCTGTAAAAAGGGCTTTGGGAAAACCCCACAGCTAGGCTGCTAGCTGTGGTGGAGAAAGACATGCAGCAGCTAGCAGGCAAACCAGACGTGGTGATTCAGCGTGGAGGCCTGGGGCAAAGGCATACACCTGGCTAGTGACAGCAACTGGTGACCACATTCTGCTAGGCAACTCTGAGAAGGTCACTTAACCTCTCTGTACCTGAGAAGATGCTTCTTCTTTAGAGAAAACAATACTCTCATGTAAGGAAATCCACACAAAAGATGGTCTTATGTATGGATGAGGTGGGGGTTGGGTCAGTTAGTTTCTGCAGCATGACAAATCACTCAATATTTAGTGGTTTACACAAGCAAACATTTATTTTTATTTACGAGTCTCTGAGAAAAATGAGAAGTGTTCCTTGAAGCACAGGCTTGGAAATGGCATGCCATCACTTCTGCCATATTCTATTAGCCAAAGCAAGACCTGAGGCCAGCCCACTTCTCAATGGGACTCACTATAACAACACAATATAAAAATACAGGGGAAGCCAGGATGGCTCAGTGGGTTAAGCGCTCACTTTGCAGCTCCAGGGACCAAGGATCAAGTTCCGGCCCGGGCCCATGCCGACCCATATGCTGAAGTGGGTGGTGCCCCCAGTTCAGTTCTTACCAGGTTGAGACCCTGGTCCAATTCCTGCCCTGTGCAGCCTCATGCCCACCTGTGGAATAAAATTATGTGGAAAAACCAATGATGTGCAACTGTGGAGACTGCTCTGGGCCCTCCCCCTTCTCTCTGTCTCTGTATCTCTCTCTCTCTCTCTCTCTCTCTCTCTCTCTCTCT
>PVKE010038209.1:0-15546 GCA_004027555.1 Craseonycteris thonglongyai
TGGGTCAAATTAGCACTTACATGGAAATCCAAAATGCCAAATATAAGGACGACAGTGGAGCTGCTTTGGTTGAAGAAGGTATGAGAACCCAGCCAATGGCCCACCCTCATCTCACAAGGAACAGCAACTCTGCAGAAATCACCAGCATTGTGATGTATACCGTGTACTCATAGGCTTAAGAGGTGACATTTTGCTAAGGGGAGGATAGCAACTAAAAAGTGTTCAGATGACTCAACACTTAGAAACGCTGCTGTTCATAGTGTAACAGTTTAAAATATCCATAGCTTTAATTTGATCAAATGGATCAAGGTCAATTTAAATTGTGGAAAGTAAGAATATTTCACATGTAATAATTATCTGAATGTATGATGAAATCCAAAGCCATCAAAACACGGTCAGCTATTCCTTCCTGGTTTCTCTATTAAGAAATGTTTGGGGGGAGTAGGGAGGGGAAATCAAACATACGGTGATGGAAAGTGAGCTGATTCTGGGTGGTAAGCACATAATGTGATGTATAGACAATGTAATGTAGAGTTGTACACCTGGAAACAATGTAGTTGATATCAATTAATGTCACCCCAATATATATAACAAAAACAAAAAAACAAAAAAAAGAGGAAAATTATCTATAATAAAGAGAAAAAAAGAAAAAAGAAAAGAAATGTTTGCTATTCATTCCATCAAGTTATCTTCTTCCAGAACTTTCCAACAGACCCCAATAACTTAAGGATAAATTATAGAAGAAAATTTAAAACTGCAAAAATTCTATTCACATATATATCTTTTTCCCTAAAAAAGGAAAAATGGTTACATTCTTCAATTTGGGGCAGAGAGAAGCATGTTTGTTCAGTTTAAAGAATTTGTACTTAGGAACAAGGTTTGAGAACCAATGTTTTAATCTGGTCATTTGATTTTAATATATAAAAATATATACAGGAGGTCCTTCTATAAGGTCATTAACCAAAAAGTTATGTCTGTCTGTCTGTCTGTCTATCTATCTATCTGTCTATCTATCTATCATCTCTTTTACAAGGACATTAACCAGAAAGTTATCTTCCTTCCTTCCTTCCTTCCTTCCTTCCTTCCTTCCTTCCTTCCTTCCTTTCTGTAGTATTGTCAGGTCATGGTTAGACACCAAAGACCTAATCTTTAGGACAGGAGTGTCCAATCTTTTGGCTTCCCTGGGCCACACTGGAAGATGGAGAATTGTTTTGGGCCATACCTGAAGTACACTAATGGTAGCTGATGAGCTACCAAAAAAAAATTGCAAAAAAAATTTTTTTATAATGTTTTAACAATGTTTATGAATTTGTGTTGGGTCACATTCAAAGCTGTCCTGGACCACATGTGACCTGTGGACCACAGATTGGACAAGCTTTGTCTAGGAGACTCATGGCATAACACTTCATTCTTGTTTTGATAGATTAGATGAATCCAACACATTCTGCTGAACTCCTATTTTACTCAAGTTTTGTCTTTTCAGGTGGAATGGAAACAATCAGATAGAAAATAACTGCTACTTATTTCTAAATACCGAGCTTACTCTCTAAACACAGTAAATGCTGTTGGTAATCTATCAGAGGACTGATTCATACTTTGAGACATACAGTTTCAGGAGATGGGGCATTACTCATGCTACTTGTGTTCATCCAAGTTCTTAACTTGTGTTATTTATGATTCTCAGGATGCCAGTGCTTATAAATCGTTCTTGGAAGCAACTATATGAATGTTGTCCAAAGGATTGATAAAACTAAAAGAAAAGGCCCAGTGGGGGACTTCCGGTCTTTGATCAGAGGGGTAGGGACGTGTTGGCCTCATAAGCACTCCATAGTGCTCTTGAGCAGAGTATCTAGAAGGTTGGAATCAATGTAAGAAATAAAATCTTTCAGTAAATAAAGCAGCAGTTTGCTAAAAGGCTCACAATGAAAGAAAATAGGACAGAAACTGTTGGTAAAATAGGAAAGAAAAAGAATTATCAAGTGGTTTCACAGTAGTTTATCAAGAATGGGAAAGCAAATCATTAGCAATCAAAAAAGGCTCTTAGGATAGTGCAAGACTGAAAGGTAAACCAATTAGAGTTCTCACAAAGAGTGCTTATGGTCTTTCTCCATTTGCACTCCATACATACTATTTACTTTACTACTTTTTTAAAGAACTACCATTACCTAGAAACCGTGGAACACAAAAACTGCCTCTTCTTAACCAGAAACACATTATTATTTGTGGTGACAATATTACTATTATTATTAATAGCAATTTATCTTGACGCAGGTATTAAATAGTGGTCATGCACATAATTTCAAAGGCAGGTGGCTAGGTTCCCTTTCCAACTCGAAATTTTTTGAAAGTTTTTCTGAACCTTTCTGTGCTTTTTTCTCATTGTCTATAAGTCGGGATAACAGTAGTACCCATCACATAGTGTTGTTGGAGGAGTAAGTGAACTACTACATGAAAAACACTGAAAATAGCCTCCGGTATATTATAAATACTATATTAGAGTTGGCTATTATTATTTACTCATATGTAAAAATCAACAAGGGCTAATACTTATTGTGTGCTTTCTGTGAGTCAGATACCATGCTGAGCATTCTGTAGTCAAGTATACCATCATGGCAATCTACTAGATGGAATTATTATTATCCCTATTTTGCAGATTAAGATAGTGATCAGCAAAGACAAGTACTGAAGCTTTCTCTCACCACTCTTTAATCTCTCTAGAATATAAATTTTGAAATATCTTTTTCTATAATTTCAGTATTTCTTTCATCTTGTAGAACAATTAGAGAAATGAGTGTACTTTATTAAAAAAAACCCAACTAAACCAATAAAAGAAGAATTAAGGCAGGCTAGTTTTTCCTAATTCAGCTCAACAATTCATACCTCCAAAAGCTATGACACTGCTCTCATTCTATTTCACTTTAGTGTCATTAATTTACCAGGCAACTTGTACATATAAATATTTTATACAGACTCTTCTTTTGTGCTATTAGGATGATGAAGGGTATACATGCTAATAGAATTCTAAGACCTTATGAATTTTTTTTTTTAGAATCAATTGTCAATTATCTACAGCACAGATATTATAAGACAAAGCAAATCCACTTCCCTATTTCTCTAAAAGTATCACATATTTTAGACAAAACATTTTAGTAGCAATAGCATTGTGAACAATATGGCTAGACTGCAGTGTCTCATTTCATTGTGTCATTGCCAAAGATGATAATGGCAGATTCTTAAGGTACTGCTTTGCTGATAATACAGTTGCCCCTATTTATTGTTACTCTTAATTATTAATATTACTGATAATGCATACATCAAAAGTTGAAAAGGATATTTAAGTAAATATTTTCCCTATTAATCTGACCTCTTTTAAGAGGCAAATGATCCTTCTGACTTCATCAATGCAATCTAAGTGTTTGCCACACTACACCCCAAGTGGCACCTAATCACTTATAGACTTACTACTTCTAGAGTAGTTCCTTTCTATTGTAGATTGTTGCTAACAAAATGTATGTTATGTGGAAGCAACATGGTGCAATGGCAAAACTGCTGCTGAATTATCTCCCGTGGAAAGTCTGCCTTTCTTCCTGTATTACCCTATCTTGGCGAAAGTCATGTCTACAAAACCAGTCCCACAGGCCAGGAATCTGAGAAATCTGTTTCGACAGTGACAATGAGAAAGGATGCCTACTGGCATCATCATATTCTCTGTACTTTGTAGTATGGATAATGACATTCTATAATCTTCCACAAATTTTATCATAACATATTTAAGACAAACAATGCAACATCCATTTCTTTCCAAACTGTAGTGCTCCTGAGCCCCAGCTATACTGAAATCTGAAGCTGCTACAGATCCTACAACTGTTTGTTTTACTACATCCAAACCTTGTGGAGAGTTGATTGCTTCTTTCTATATTCTATAGCTGTGCCTTATACATTTTTCTATATTTTATGTATGTTTGTATACATGTATGTACATATGTCTATAGTGTGTGTCTGTCAGACTGGAGCTCTCCATGGTCAAGGTCTTATTCATATCTGAATTCCAGGTGTGTAGCACAATTTCTGGAATATGGTAGGACAGGGTATACTCAACAAATTCTTACAGAACAAACTGATGAAGAGTAAAATTAACAGACTGAGATATTGCTTGTAGGTCTCCCATAACCTTGGAGAAATCACCTAATTTCTTTCTGCTGAATATTAATTTTGTATTTAAAAGAATAAAAATGCAATAATATATGCTCTATGAAACAGATGTGTTGGAAAAATCAAACTAGAGAATAGTTGTGAAAACATTCTATATGCTACAAAGCACCATGCCTGTGTGTGAAAGATTAAAATGTTGTGGACCTAACCAAGGAGAAACAGGGAGGAAAACCTACACTTCATGGCTTTTTTCAGGATGTTTGTTTTTTGGAAACCATGTCCCAGTTAACAGTCAACAAGTTAAGGAAAAGATTAGGAATCTAACTAAAAGAGAAGAATCTTTATTTCTCCCTTTGGGATATGACATTTAACAAGTTAATTTAAAAACCCTTTAAGACCAACAGAGCTAAGAGGAAATTGAGAACACTTGTACAAGTACTAATCACTTCCAACTTCTGTGTAGAAGGGCATATATCAAAAAGGTCACTACAAGGGAAAAATTCAATGACTAGGGGCTTCTAATGGCTTTACTTAAAATACAATAGCACAGAACTGCAATGCCTTCTGTTCTAATGGAAATCATTGCATTGCTTCAAGTACTGTAAATATTTAGTAAATACATCAATTCACTCTTAGCACAAGTTCCCAATGTTTGTAGAACTCAGGAGCCAAAGTTCAAATACTCAACACTGCAGCAAAATTTGTTTATTGTTCCCCCTAAATTCTATACTTGGGTGTTCTATTTCTGTTTGATTTTTTTTTTATTGTTAAATTTAATGGGGTGACATTGGTTGGTAACTATTAGATAGTTTCCAGATGTACAAGTCCACATCACATTACTCATGCATTGTATTATGTGCCCACCACCCAGAATCAGCTCCACTTCCATCACCATATATCCGGTGCCCATTCCCACCTCCCTCCCCAACTCTCCCTTCCCCCTCCTCCCCCCTCTTCAGGTAACCACCAGTCTGTTTGATTTTTTGAAAAGGGGGAGGTGATCTTTCTTCAAAAGCACTATGAAGATTATTTGTTTGCCTACAGTCACAGAGCTAAGAAGTGGCACAAATGGATTTGTACATGGGCAGACTGATGTCGGAGCCCATACATTCAGACACATAGTATACTGCCTTAAATAGACATTAAATCAACCGCTTTCCAGCATTTCCCTCAAGTTTAATTTTAACAGCCTTTCAAAGGCAATGGGGATGCTGAGGTTTCCTTTCATAAATAAAACCATATTGACTGCTAGTAATCAACATTTTCCTTCTTCCCTCCCTTTTCTCTCTCTCAGCTTCCACTTCTTCTTCCTCCCCTCCTCCCACTTTAAATTTCTAATGTAAAAAAAAAATTATTATTATTTACACAATAAACAGTTTAGTATATATTATATAACAAGGCCATATTTTGATGCGTTCATTCAAATACTTATCCAATATTTACTCTTGTCAGGAAATATATTAGATGCTAAATTTACAATTGTGCATAAGGTTTAGCCACATATAAAGGACCTTACAGTTCACTTATAGTAGAGTTTATTAAAATTGAGCTGGGGAGTTCAATGGAGCACCCAACAGTCTTTCCTGATTAAATACTTCCTAATCTATTAGAGCAGGTACATGAACACACAGATGTCCATTAAGTCAGATTTTATGTCATTGGATCCTAAGATAATAATAATATGCTCAGTATATTGGGTTCAAATCTCTTAACTTCAACCTTGGATGATGTGGTTTATCTATTTTATGTAGCAAATACTGCTAATTTTTCTATTCAATATCCATCCTCCCTTCTTTCTTTCTAATAGAAGCCTGATTGTGTTCAGATGACAGTGGCCAAGTTTATAAGCCATAACTTCCCAGACTACCTTACAACTAGAGATGGTTTAGTGATAAAAGGGTTGTCTGGAAAAATATACACCCATTGTCAATAAAACTAGAATGGTTACATGGCTGGATAGTTTCCAGAAAGCCCTCCTATACTTTTGGTTAAAGAAATTTGTTATGGATTTCTGAAATGTTTATTTATTCATGCAAATAGTTATTTTAATTTAGGTGCTATCCTTTTCTCATTCAAAATTTCTTCTCCTTCCTGTCTGGAACATGGGCATGAGGATGAAGTTGGAGCAACCATGTTGAGACTCTGAATGATAAATGTGGGTGATAAAAGCCTTATGTAAGTGTGATGAGTGAAGATACAACTTGAGCAGGCCTTTGGCCCTTTTACAGAGAGGGATGGAAAAAAGTCTTTTATGGTTAAGCAACTTAAGTTAGATTTCTGTTTCATACAGTTTAATCCGATCTCTAACTGGTAAAGATAGGGAATTGGCTCTAGCCCCAGAGAAAAGACCCACAGACGGGAACATTTCAGAATCTTCTGATGAAGCAGCTGGATTTTTAACTGAGCAGCCTAATGTGAAAGTCACTAATAAGCTAGGTCTGTTGAGTCACACAGGTGATGCAATCAGCATGTTATTATCTCACTCTGAATTATTCATAGACAGTCCAGGATAGAAAGGCAGAGACCAAACCAAGAAATAAAAATGAGTCAGAGGCACATTTAGTCCAGGGAGAAAAAATAAATAAAAATTTAAAATATACTGGATAGCTTCAGATAGAAATTTTAAAGACTCCTAAGAAACAAGTAGCCACTGTAAAAAACAACAGAGTAAATGGACTCTGGAAAACCAGAAGAAAAAAAAAAAAAGTGTTAGCAGACATAAAAAGGAATTTATTCAGGAAGAGAGAAAATATATTTAAGACTCTCACATAAGAAATATGACAAAAATGCTAGAAAATCAGAGAGAAGCAACTAGAGATTTACACGATACTGAGTCAGAAGACCCAATATCTGACCAAAAGATGATGCAGAGAGAAAAAGCAGAATCAATGGCAGAAAAATATATTTTAAACAAAAAAAAGCAAAACGATTCCTCAGAAGTGAAGGCTTGTTTTCAAATTGTAAAGGCCTATGGAAGGCACAGCACAATGAAAGACAAGAAACCCACAATGAGGCTCGTGTGGTGTGGAGTTTCAGAACACCAGAAGGGGAAAGATAAAATGCTAGCAGCTCCCCTAGGGGAGAAAATAAAGAGTTTAGATTAAAAGAATGGCAGTGGTCTTTTAAACAAGATAAAATAGTCCAAAGTTTTAACTCTGGGGAGAATTCAGAAATACAGTATCTCAAGTGGCTAGTTTTGATATTGCAATTTGTTTGTGTGTTTTTCAGATATGAGGACGGGTCACAAGCTTGAAAATAAAATTTTATTTTATTTTATTTTAGCTCATGTACTACTTTGATGAAAGTGAATATAAAAATAAATATTTGACTTTGGAAAATAGATCTATTGGTATTGACCTACTAGCTTACCATAAAGGAATTTTAAAATGTCATGCACACTAGTTACTATTTCTAGTTTTTCACATCTATGCACATATAGAACATACGAGGGTTGTCCAGAATGTATCCAGCCATATAGTATGAAAAATAAAGGCAATTATGGCTGGATTATTTTCAACAGCCCTCCTGTTTTCTACATCTTTCCTAAGTTATTTGCTTCTAGTATTTTAAATCACTTCTTTATTATACTCTTGGTTCTGTGACTTCCATTTATTCTCTCATTCAGTCATTTCTTCTTTAAATGTTTTTGGTTGTTTTTTTTTATCCAGCAGTAGTACAGGCATTGGGGATATAGCAGTGGGCATAACCGACAAAACTCTTCACTGACATCAAGTTTTTATTCAGGTACATCGGAGTAGCATGACCTTGGCCATGTAACATACTTGAGCCTTGGATTACTTCTCTCTAATATGAGCACAATATTACCTCACATTATTTCAAAAATAAATTTTGCAGATTTATACAGATTAAAACTTTTTTGTGCTAAGGAAAACATCTCACAAAGCAGCACTTTAATATTCAAAGAGTTAATGTGCCAGTTATTTCTAGCACTCACAAACCGAACTATTAGGGGTAAGGCTATCAAAACACAAAGCCACCACTCCATTTTTCTTTAGTCCTAACAGGCAGATTGCTAGATTCTGTATCTAGTCACTTGCTTTTGTCTAAATATTGCAGAGTTTTTTGATGTTTTATTAGCAAAACGTGCAGTCCATATCCATTCCATTCTTTTACTCTGCCTATGTAAAAATATATATATAATGAAACTTTTCAAAATCAAAACTCATTCAACTGAATGTGTTACAAAAGAATGATTCTGCTGAACACAGCAACTGTATAATGTACCCCATTCCCTGCACGTCAGCTTGGGTACTGAGACTATTTTGTAGAGACAAATCTTTTTTATATTTATGGGAAGGTCAAGGGTTTGGGAAATGTGAAGATATAAGGCATATAGGAATAGAGTATCAAATATTTATTAAAGAATACATTGGCAATACAATAGAAATGTATCAGGGATGTTGCAAAGTACAAAACAAGCACCTATAACCTCTACCACCTGGTTTATGGCACCATCAATTCTCATCTCAGTAACTGCAAAGTTCTCCATGCTGGTTTGCCTGCTTCTGCCTTGTCCCCTACCTCATGCAGACATCAGCTAGAGTGACGCATTGAAAATATAAGCCATTTCATAATACTGCTACGTTCCCAACCTTCATTGCCCTCCCCAAAAGGCCAGATTCCCTGCAACAACCTACAAAACCTGTTTGTGGAATGAAAATCAGTCTGTCAATCACCAATGACACTTGGGTCACACATGACTCAACCTTTGCCCTCAGTGGCTTGTTTGGTATTAAAAGTGACACAAAAAGCAATCAGCACATTGGAAAAGAAGCTTATTCCTAGGATCCAGGACCAGTGGTGTGAATAAGGGCTTCTTGGGAAGATAGAAGAAGTTCCTGAGGGCTGAAGAGATTTGGATCTCTTGTATAGCAGAGACTTATACATCAACTGGAACTTAAACATGACTTCACCATGAATGCCTTGCTAATTATCTTGAAATCTATGCACAGTTAAACATGAGAGAAAACACAGCACTTGCACCTGGAATCCTAAATCCCTGGCTAGCATCTCCCTGATTCTATAAGATACAGTTTTAACTCTCTGCAATTGTTTAAACCATCTTTTAAAACACCATCCTGTTACTTTTACTGATGTAATATCAGTATTATGATGCAAACAGACATACAGGAGACACACACGAGACTGAATTAAGATACTGATGTGTCAAATTTAAAACAGTGGCAGGCCCATCTTGAAGGTGGTAGACAAACTTGTGCTCAGGTAAACTCTTATCTAGTATCCAATAATCTGCAAATTTAAGCAGCATCTTTGCACATAAATGATAAAAATCCAAATGATATTCTCAGTAGTATTTGAGACCCTCAAAAGGAGACATTAAATTATACACAGCCTCAGGAAAGTTTGGGGTGTATATTTATTGCATTCTAATCATTTGAAAATTGGTAATCTCTGTACATCTGGCAACCTCCCATTGATCTGAATATTGGATTGAGTGAAATAGCTTGGCATTGCCAAGTAACTGAGTTGATTAGATCTAATGAGGTAGAGATGTGGAAATGGCCATTGGCATTTCATCACAGGCTGCAATCATTCTGCAGACTTCTTGGCAAAGAAAGAAGCAAAGCAAATTCTATCTGAGAGAGGTTTTCAAGCCATGCCTCCCCTATTGCCAGCAAACGTTTAGTTATATATATACCATTGCATGTTGTTCACTTGGCTATCTTCTGAGGTAGAATGCTTGATTCCCAGGTAACAGAATATGGTCACCCAAGATACATAACACATTTATACTTTATTAAATATCAGAATATTTTTTTAATAAAAATATTCTCAATCTAGATAAAGCTTGGACTCATGAATCCAATATCCACTATTCAAAACCACCTTTCATAGTTCTATTAAAACTCAGATTTCACTTATACCATTTTTATTTTTCTTTCATCAATTAATTTAATTTATACTTAAATACATTATTTTTTTTAAGATTTATTTTATTGTTTTTGACAGGGACAGAGAGAGACAGAGGCAGAGAGAGACAGAGAGAAGGGGGAGGGCCCAGAGCAGTCTCCATAGTTGAACTTCATCAGTTTTCAACATGGTTTTATTCCACACAGTGGGTGGGGGCTGTGCAGGGTGGGAACTGGGCTGGGAGCCTCCTGCATGGGAGGTACACCCCCTCGAGCCAGGGGCCCAACTGGGGGGCAAGACCTGAACTGGGGGCCTCTTGCATGGGAAGCACACCCCAGTTCAGCATATGGGTCCGCATGGTCCAGGGCCAGGATTCGATCCTCTGTCCACAGGGCTGCAAACTGAGCACTTAACTCACTGAGCCATCCCGGAGTCCCCCAAGTACAATATTTTTAAAAGGAAATAGTATATCACTAGGAAATGGCAAGCAAGCAAATATCATCTGCCATCAAGAGGTAATTACAGATATAAACACAGTGAAACAGCCTTGCTTTCAAAGATTAGATCTGAACTCAGCCTGTTAATCTCTTTTCAAAGAAGAGATATAAATGACTGTTTTGGATGCATTAAGAAATGGCACAAAAAGGAGACTGTTGCTTTTTCATAATTAAATGGTTGAACTATGATTACAAATGGTATAGATACCTCCCTTTAAATACAATGAGTAGTTTGATCATAACTCTTATCCTGATCTTCAAGGCAGAACCTAGCATGTATTTGTTGCATGTGCATTTGCCAAAGTGTCCATAAAACATTTGCTTCACAAAATATTAACAGCATTAATAAATAAAGATATAGCCCATGGCTAATTTTTTGTGTATGGAAAATGCCATGTTAAGCATCATTTACATAAATTTTGAAACATATCTTTAAAAAATGGCATATTCACTACAGGATTTCTCAGAATCTTTAGAAGGCTGATGAGCATTATTTTTCCAGAGGGGCATATATTATCTAGTATTTTACAAAATATTCTGAACATGAACTATTTTTCAGGTAGACTGTTTAGGGAGATATACATTTCTCTGGATGTATATTGACAAATTGTGTGTTGCTTTCATTGTTTTCCCCATTTCTCCATGCCCCAATAAGGTGACCAGATTTTAACATTAGTAAAGCGAGACACCATTGACTGGGGGGTTGGGAGGGGGGGAGGGGAGGGAGGCAGTTCTTGATTAAAAATTTGGTCTATCTCCCGCTGTTCCCTAGCTTGTCGTGCATTCTTTCCAAAAATTGGGACTTTTTAAAAATGTCACGGGACGCGGGACAAACTATTAAAAATCGGGACTGTCCCACCAAAAGCGGGACGTCTGGTCACCTTACTCTATGATGCCCCTTGCTTCTGCTAAATGAGTAGTCACTTTTAGACCACAACAAACTTTCCATCTTCATTCCTTACTTACAGTGTTGCCTTCACTGCTAGCTCATACTTACTCTTAATATAAATCTATCCTCCACACAAAATCTTACATACAAAATAGCCAAAAAGTTATAGAAACAATCCAGATGTCCATCAACAAGTAAGTGAATGATTAAAGTTAGAAAAACTGCAGTGCATTAATATAAGGACTGCTCTTTAGAAAAAAAAAAAGAATGGATTATTAATGTGCTACATCTCAAATATTAAATAAAAGAGCCAAACACAAAAGGTTATGTATTGTATGAACACATTTATATAAAATTTCCAGAACAAGAAAACCTATAAGGACAGAAAGTTGATCATAGTGGTTGCCAGGAGCTGTGGGTAGGCGTGGAGAAACAGAAAACCGGCTGGAGGGGGGCCATAATGGAAATGTTCTAAAACTTGATGGGTATGATAATTGTATAAGATGGTGAATTTACTGGAATTCACTAAATTGTATACTTAAAATGGGTAAATTTTGGGAATATAAATTATACCTCAATAAAGTTGTTAAAAATTTCAGCCATACATCCATTCACCCATTCTTCCTTCAAGATTCGTTCTCTCATGTTTCAAACTGTGGCTTTTCCTTGTCTGGAAATAACACACTATTTTGTTTTTATATACCTTGGACACATGTCATTTGCCTTCCATTATATTCACTTGAGTGTTTCACTAATGCCCTTACTACTCTGTAAGTTTTTGCAGACATGAACTACTCTGGACTAGTCCATGTAAAAACCCAAGTACAGGAAGCAACTTTTATTTAATGAAGGTTAATGATAATTAAAACAGACATGAAAATACCCAGTAGTAAGTATTCTTCCATTGGTTGCTCTATAATCTGAAATTTCCCTATGTTATTTAACTTCCAAAAAAGTACTTTAATATCTTAATACTTCAGCTGAGAATTTAAGAAATAGTGAGAGTAGCAACAGCAATGGCCTTTACCAAACAATTGTTCTGCGCTGCTGAGGGTGCTTCTTATTCCATAGATAGTATTGCAGAAAAAGAAACTGAAATCAAGCCACGAATTTTAGGGCAGGTGCCCTGGAGGCAGAGCTGCAGGCAGATTTGTGAGCCTATGTACATGGCTTACGGAGGGAGCGCTTTGAAGAGAAACTAGAAATGAGACATAGGACACAACAAAGGGAAAGAGAAGAGTTAGGACACTTCTAGGGAAGAGTCTGGCTTTACTCTAGTCCAGAGAGAGTTCTGGAGGATAAATAGAACAGAGTCTGTATAGTCTTGAGGTAAGAAAGTGAGGCTAAAATATATCTAGTGTCCTAGCTACTGTGCATGCGTGTGTGCATGTGTATAACTGCCAGGCACCTTGGCTGCAATAACCCAAAGGTAATCCTTCAGAGAAGGTCACAGGTGTGAGCGCTTAGTGAGTGCCCACAGTTGGGGGTTGGACGCACCCACCAGGAAAAGATTTCCAAGAGACCTGAGCCAGCAGAAATGCCATCCGCTATAACCCTTGACCCAAATCACACCCCGAGAAAAGAGAATCCCTCAGATTCAAACCCCATTAATCTGATCTCTACATCAGTGCTTCGAACTCTCTACTTTTTGTCTTCAGAATCACCAGACACACACGCACATGCACACAAATGCACAACCCCCTTTTTATGGCCTAGGTCGATCCATCAGCATCTATTTTCAAATTAAATATTAAATCAAACTAGGATAACAAAGTCAAGGCCATTTGACACCCTTCTTTAAACTTGCATTTTAATGAATAGATAAAAATAATGTTTAATTATATGCATTATTGAAACAGCGTCTGAGGAACTTAGAGGTTTCTGGAAGACAGCTGACAGCTTCCAGCATTTAAAATACTCCCCACTCCACATCTTCTTCAGACTAACACATTGACATTTTTTATGAAAAGTGATTTGCTCAGAACCTGGGTTCAGACAGGGTCCCCATCACTACATGCTCCAAATGAGTCAGTCCGAATTCTGGAGAAACGCATCTTTAACTTTCTTTTTTATAAGAGATAGAATCAAAAATCCCATTGGAATTTAATGTTAGAAACTATCTTTAAAACAAAAACAAAAAATAGAGCATGACATGATGCCCGCCGCCCAGCACTGTACGAAAAAAGGTTGGCTTCCTTCCAATGATGATATATGACCTATTGCAATAATTCAAAGTGCCACTTACAAGGAACGAGAAACACTAACTGAAAATTGTTTGCTTGGGCCTCTGGAGCCTGTGTTCATCCATTTCTGATCTTCTTCCAGTTCAGCAGCTTTTCCACTTAACTGGGGATAGTCAGGGAGCTGTCTATGCCCCCTCCAGGTACCTTGCACACCTCTCTTTTCCCCTTATTGCTCTTATTTTGCTTATTTTGGAAGTCAGCCTCAGAGCTCCCAACTTCAGAATAAGTAGCCTAGAGGTAGAACACTTGGAGTAAGCAGAATGTTTGATGGGATAATGTTGTATGTGCATTTCACATAGAAAATCATATGCTACCTTTGATGCCTGCCTGTGGTAAGGCCATGATGCCCTGTTACAGTGACACCATAATGAGCCAGACAGGTAAAAATTAACATAATTTGAGCATATTATGTGATAAATGGCACCTCAAATTGGCGACAGTTCAAGCCCTGAGAGTGACAAAATGGGGAGATAAGGTTTATTGTTTTAGGGTAAAGGAGGTGTGAGGAAGAGATCAAGTCCCTGGATGTATTTTCTCCACAAAGGAAATCTCATAGAGAGAAGCATCCTACATCTTATTTTAAACTCTAGCCAGAAACATTTCTCCCCAATGAGCAATTTGTAAGACAATTCACTAAGGATCCCTGATATCTGTTGGAAACCTGTCTGTAAATTTCCTTCCATTCATTGGAGAGAAGGAATGGAAAGTAATGTTTCTGATCTATGCCTATGCTTTTCATCTGTGATTCAATTTCCCCAATGGATCTTCGAGAATAAAATATCCTTATGATGCTGACAAGAAAAATGAGACTTAAGGAAATTAAAAATAAAACAAAAAGAAAAAGCGTAATAGAATTTCATGAAAAACAGAGCGCGCATTCAAATTCAGACCTTGTTGAGCCAGATATACATGCTTTATTCCCCTTTCATGCGCCAATGCTATGTCTTCCCAATGTGTTCTGTTGGGTGTTGGAGGCAAGAATTGTTTAGAGTTTAAGCAAAAGCCTGCCAGTTGATTTTGTTGCCTGAAATTTTATGAGCTTGTATTCATTTGGGAAAGAAAAAACAAAGTATCATTTATATGAATTAAGATAATACTATTATAATAATAGTAACAATACTATGTATATTTCTATTTATAAACCATGCATTTATAAATATATATATGAAAATAAATAGGTACTAAACAAAGTTCAATGTCTCCTATAATCACTATGTAAAGACAAAATCAGTAATATATTCATGTAATGCCTGATGAGTACTATAATAATAAAGTGATACACAGTTATCTAAGGCCAGGCACTGTTCTAAGTGGCTGGTGTATGTTAATTTATTTAATCATCTTAACAACCCCTGTGACAGATGTTATCGTCTCTATGTGACCAGTGAGGAACCTGGGGCCCAGGTGAGTTAATTTATTTCTCAAAATCCTACTAGTGATTTGTCCAAGTGAGTGTGTGGCACAACTTGGTACTGAATGCTTTTCTGCTAATTCCATTCTGCTTATGAACCTCATTTAAACCTATTTTGCAAAGCAATCAACTCGCATTTAAAGGGCTTCTGTAACCTGTGTCACAAGGTCTTACTATGATACTTTCCTTCTTGAACTTTCCACCACCATCTTCCCTTTCTTTCATGCCTAAAATCTAATTTATACACAGTTAATATGAAAATAAATGTTGAGTTGAAAAACCTATACAATATTATTTAACTACATACAAGCAATATTTCATTGACTCCCTTATTCCTAGCCATTTGAGTACCTCGTGGGTACTGCTACAGGGGACGTACTTGGAAACATGACTTAGGAACTCTTTCCTTCTGAAAGAAAAGCATGGTTTTCCAGGGGAAGAACTCTGTTTGATTACAAAGAG
>PVKE010038210.1:0-15543 GCA_004027555.1 Craseonycteris thonglongyai
CAGTGCATAGTTATTTCTATTTTACTTTTTGACAGATAGAGAGAGAGACAGAGACAGAGACAGTTAGAGAACCAAACTGTGGGAACTCCGCAGTTCAGCACGTGGGTCCTGCCTGGGCCGGAGCCGGGATTCGATCCTCGGTCCTCATGGCCTCAAAGCGAGCGCTCAACCCGCTGAGCCGTCCCGGCTTTCCCCATTTTTATTTTTTTAAGATTTATTTTATTGTTTGAGAAAGGGTTAGAGAAAGAGAGAGAGAGAGAGAGAGAGAGAGAGAGAGAGAGAGAGAGAGAAAGGAGGAAGGGCCCAGAGCAGTCTCCATAGTTGTACGTCATTAGTTGTGACATGGTGTCATTCCACACTGGTGGATGGGGGGTTGCGTGGGGCAGGAACCAAACTAGGGGCCTTTTTCTACTTCTGTATGCTTGAAAATATCAGTAATAAAAAGTTTGTGTTGAATGAGTATGTAACAGCATTAAAAACAACAAAATTTCCCCTAGAGGAGACTTTTGACCTATAGATCAATAATTTATATGTATTTTTAAATTTATTCAAGCAAAGTATCAATGTTGCTTCTTTTTTTTTATTATTGTTAAATTTAATGGGCTGACATTGGTTGGTAACAATTAGATAGTTTTCAGATGCACAAGTCTACATCACATCACCCATGCATTGCATTATGTGCCCATCACCCAGAATAAGCTCCCCCTCCACCACCATATATCCAGTGCCCACTCCCACCTCCCCCCACAACTCTCCCTCCCCCCTCTCCAGTGTTGCTTCTTATACTGATAACATTATATAAAGAACTTCTAAAAAGCAATAACAAAAATGATCAAAAGGCCAACAAACTGATAGAAGAATCAACTTAATTTATAAATAAATAATTTACAACAAAGAAAAAACAAGTCTTAAACATTAAAAGATGTTCAGCTTCACTCATACTAAAAGATTAAAAATAAAATTAAATGCTATTTTTTACCTATCAGCTTGACAAAGATCGAAAGCTGACATATTGGCAAGACTGTGGGGTATAAGACATTCATATGTTTCTGGTGGGAATTGCCCTATAGAAATATTACCAATGCCTATACCTTTTGATACAGCAGTCTACTTCTAGGAATTTATCTTACAGATAAACTGGCACACACAGGCAAAGTTGCATTTATACAAGATTATTCACTGCAACATTATTTGAAATAATAAATGGTTAGAAAAAATTTTAATCTTCAGCAGTTAACATTCATCTCCCTAAATTGTTACAGAATTTTTTCTTGTGATGAAAACTTTAAGATCTATTTTTGTAGCAACTTTCAAATATACAATACAGTATTATTAACTGTAGTCACCATGCTGCGTATTACGTCCCTATGATTTATTTTATATATGGAAGTTTCTGCCTTTTGATCCCTTCACCCATTTTGCTGACCCCCCACTTACCCTTACCTCCAAAACCACCTATCTGTCCTCTGTGTCTTTGAGCTTGTTGTTGTTTGTTTGTTTATTTTTACTTTTTGACTTGCATATATAATTGAGATCATACATTGTTTGTCTTCCTCTGTCTCACTTATTTCACTTAGCAAAATGTCCTCCATGTCCATCCATGTTGTCACAAACGGCAGATTTTCTTTTTTTTTTTTTATGGCTGGATATTATACCATATACATGTGACACATATCACATCTTTTTTATCTATTCATCTGTTGATGTACACTTAGGTTGCTTCTATGTCTTGGTTATTACAAATAGTACTGCAATAAACATGGGGGTGCCTATATCTTTTCCCATTGGTGTTTTTGTTTTCTTTGGATAAATACTCAGAAGTGGTATTGCTGGATTATATAGTAGTTCTCTTTTCAATTTTTTGAGGAACCTCCATACTGTTTTCTATAGTGGCTATATCAATTTGCATTCTCACCAGCAGTGCACCACAAGGGCTCCCTGTTCTTCACATCCTTGCCAACATTTATTTATTATCATCTGGATAGTAGCCATTCTAACAGGTGTGAGGGGAGATAATTATGGCTTTGATCTGCATTTCCTGGATGATTAGTGATTTTGATCACCTTTTCATGCATCTATTGGCCATCTATATGTCTTCTTTGAAAAAAATGTCTATTCAGATCCGCTGCCCATTTTTTAATCAGATTGTGTAAATTTGCTGCTGAGTTGTATGAGTTCTTTATATGTTTTGGATATTAATCTCTGAACAAATACATGATTTGCAAGTATTTTTTCCCATTACGTAGATTGCCTCTTTCCATTTTTAATTTTTTCTGTGTAGAAGCTTTTTAGCTTGATGTAGTCCTACTTGTTTATTTTTGCTTTTTTTGCCTTTGCTGTCAGGTTCTTTAAATCATCAATGAAATTGAATTCAAGGAGCTTAATGTCTGTGTTTTGTTCTAGGAGTTTTATCATTTCTGGTCTTAAATTTATGTCTTCAATCCTTTTTGGGCTAATTTTTATATATGGTGTGAGATAGTGGCCTAGTTTCATTCATTTGTATGTGGCTGTCCAGTTTTCCCAACACCATTTATTGAAGAGACTGTCCTTTTACCATTGTATGTTTTGGGTTCTTTTGCAAAAATTAATTGATTGTATATGCATGGGTTTATTTCTGGGCTCTCTATTTTATTCCATTAATCTATGTATCTGTTTTTATGCTAATACCATACTGTTTTGATTACCATAGCTTTGTAATATACCAGGGTACCCAAAAAATGTATGCACATTTTAAGAGATGTTATCTATGTATTCCTTTTTGAAGTTGAATTGAATTACAGTAACACTGTGTAGTATGCCATTCTCTCAAAAAATGGCATTAATTAAATGAATGCTAGCATCACCCTGCAACAGGCAGGATAGTCAAAGAAAATGGCAGAAGCACGTTTGTCAATCGAGGAGAACAAGACCATTTTGAAATTGTATTTGAAATTCGAGAAAGTTGTAGAATTACAATGACAACGGAGGAATGACTATACAAAAGAACCTTCAACATGCCTAACAAATGCGGGCATTTGTGATGAGTTTGAGATGCAGGGTAAATGGAAATAGCATGTGCAGTGATACAAGTGGACACTTTGATCGATGTTGCTCAAGCAGTATTTGGTCATAATGAGAAGTGTCTGGACACTGATGGCAACCACTTTGAGCACCTCTTGTAATTGCAGAAGTCAAAGGTGACTTGTATTCATCTTTTATTATTTGTATATATTGTATTACAATTTTAATACAGTTTTTCCCTTTCTTAAAATGTGTGTACATTTTTTTGATCACCTCTGTAGTTCGAAATGTAGGAGCATGATGCCTCCATCTTTGTTCTTTCTCAAGATTGCTTTGTCTATTTGTGGTCTTTTGTGATTTATACAGATGTTAGGGCTGTTTGTCCTATTTCTATGTAAAATGCCATTGGAATTTTGATAGGGATTGAATTGAATCTTTAGATTGCTTTGGGTACTATGAACATTTTAACATTATTAGTTCTTCTAATCCATGAGCACAAAATATCTTTTCATTTATTTGTCTTCTTCAGTTTTTTTTTTCATTTATGTCTCCTTTTATATCTTTTGACTTTTTAATTGCATACATATGTTATCTGTTAAATAAATAAAATGTAAAAATATTTAGAGATGCTAAATTAGATGACTGATTTTCAGGAGACTTGAGACAGGGCTTTGTTCATAAAGAGATGCAGAAGTATTCCACTTGAATGGGAGGGTTTTCTCTAGAGTAGGCTGTGAGTTTCAGAGGAAAAATGGCTATCATATTATGAATATAGAGGTCTGGGATTTATGTATAGTGTTCAGAAACCCAACCCCTATCACATGTAGTTCTGAGCAAGTGTGTCTTATAAGCAAGTGTGTCTTTGTCTTTTAAGCCCAATGACCAAGTGAATGTTTGCTCCATAAAGTCATCCCCAGGTCCAACACCCCACCTAGAGCTTCTATAATTGGGAAACTACAGAGAAGATGCTGAATGAAAGCTAAAGAGAAAACTATTCACTAAAATAAACTATTAGAGACTAGAGAAAAAAATTATAGTAAAAAGGTACCGTATGAATTTCCAGCTCTGGTTTTTCCTTTAACAGGAAAGGTAGGGGTTGGGCTGGCAGGTGGCATCTTGGCAGGAAGGAGGGAAGCCAGCAGCAGAGCAGGTATAGTCAAACACTGGCCCCCAAAAGGCTGGTGGCTGACAACCTTTCAGCGCATCTGTTTCCCATAATCCAGTTTGACTATAGTTGGAACTCCTTTCAGAATCTCTGGAACCTGAAACTTTCTAATGCATGGAAGGGGCACTGATCCCTGTGACAGATATATCCCATGTTATTAGCATTTGCTGCTCACACAGTCTGCTGCTCTTGGTCTGTTTTCTTAATCAGTGTGTCATACTGATTCCCAACCAGACTTTTCAGATACTGGATGGATCTGTCAAACATGTGGACAATAATAAAGATTGGGCCATGAATGGATTAATAGCAGCTTTTAATCATGTCTCTGCCATTTTATAATGTTTAACAACCAACTTGCCTCTCTTTATCTCTTTTTATGATTTTTTCCCACCTGTAAAATGGGAAAAATAAATTTTTACTTTATAGGAGGTGGGGAAGATAGAGGGTTACAGAAATTAGTGTCTTCATTGATCTTTTCTCAAGCATCCTTCTATAAACAAGTGACTGTCATTGTCTTCTAATGACTATTTGCTCTAACTCCCACCACTATAACTTCAAGGCTCAAGGCAAGAGAAAGTATACTCTTCACTGTTGACCTCGTTATCCAGATTGACTAACTTCAAAACTACAAGTCTATATGGCATCCTGCACACAGACTCAAGACTTGTTTTGTTTCTGGGGAAACCCCCCATCCTCAAAGGTGTTTGTCTGTGTGATAACTCAGAGCAAAGATTCATACAAACATTTCTGCACTATTAATGGATTCTTTGCTTTGAGTTCAGAAAATGGAAAGAAGATAGCACAAGTTTGCTGCTAAAGAACACCCAAAATTAAAGATGTCCCTGGTAGAAAGGAAAATCCTGGTGTTTTGGAAAGAGAGGAGAGAGGAGGGCATATTCTATCTTACAAACCAATAAATGAAGCTGGTGAACCCAGGCAGGCGCTGGGAGCTCAGAGGCCGCTTACAAAACGGGGACAGGGCCCCTTGAAGGGAGCTTCCCTCTGAACCATTCCACCATATCCAAATCATCACCCTTTTGGTTAGCTTTCGTGACTATCATTTTTGACATTGGATTTCTCATAGTTTTAGAAGTGGGCATTAGATACAATATATAACTAATGTTAAGGGAATAAAGTAAAATATAAAGATGATCTACACACTACAAAACTATGGGTACCTGAAGAAGGTAATAATGGCTCTCCCCACACAAACTAAAAGAAGAAAGTACTCTGATGGAAGTGTTGTATAATTTTGAAGTGCTAGTAATGTCTTTCATGTTATATTGTCCTTTCATTTAAAAAAGGAAAAGCTATCTGGCAACCTCAATGTTGTGAGAAACCATTTTACTGGGCTTTCAGCATTACTAAGCACAATTCCAAATGCTTTGGGTGTAGCATGAGCTACTTTCCCATTGCAGTTAACTAGACAAATAACTCTCTTAAAATAAGGTTTATATGCCCATTTAATGAATAATAATAACATGTTGCCTTTTTTGGTTGAGACTTTCATCCTGAGAGGCTGCAGTACATCCTCAAAATAAATAATCCAGGTTCTACTCACCACACAGTGTGCACAACAGGTCTGGGCTTTTAATGACAAATATAAAATAAGGCAATGGAAGTCCCCACCGCCCTGAGGAGGCAGCCCTGTCTGTACACGCGCCCCAAAGGAGTCAGAATTGAGATTGTAAAACTTCTATTCCTGTGGAAGTACAGATGGTAGCAGAATGGGAAAGAACATGCTGGAAGAAGCCACCAGAAGGAAAAACACATTGGCCTCTTTTTCCCCTTTCCTCCTTCCCTACTGATGTTTCTGCAATTAAGCAAGTTGTTTGTCTCTTTGTTAGTTATGCCCCTCTTTTATTATATCCCCATTTATAGTCCTGTTATGAACTTGTAGGTATTTTCCAACTAGGGATAAATAGAAAAACAAAAGCTAACATGGTACCTACTAGTCCATGAAGCTCATCTGAAATATGCAGGGTTGGGAGGAGTAAAATAGAAGGGGATGACCTGTGTGTTCTAATTATTTGCAATACCCTTCATATTTCTCCTAAGGGGTGGTTATTCTTTGATGTCCTCCTTGCCTTCTACAACATGCAGATAATCAATAAGATCTCGGCCACAAACAATCACACAACTATTAATAGGTTTTATGCTATAGACACTTGCTGTCTAATATAGTAGACACAACTCACATGTAGCTATTTATATTTAAGTTAATTAAAAAGTATGGTCCTCCATTATACCAGCCACATTTCAAGTGCTCAAATCGCATGTGGCTTGTAGCTGTCATATTGGTGAGAGCAGATACACAACATGTTATCTTCATAGAAATAGCTGGCGAACAGCATCGCTATAAACCTTGTCAACCATAGAAGGAGTCTTCTTAGCCTTCTCATCCCTTCTTCAACGCTGCCTATGAGAGTCACATTTGCTGAAAATGGGAATGGGGTTTTCTATAGTAGCTTTATCAGTTTCCATTCTCACCAACAGTGTACAAGGGTTTCCCTTCTCTACATCCTCAGCAACACTTGTTACTTCTTATCTTTTTGATAACAATCATTTTAGCAGTTGTGAAGTAATAGTTCATTGTGGTTTTAATTTGCATTTCCTTTATGATTAATGATGTTTAGCACCTTTTCATGTACCTTTTGGCCAGCTGTATGTCTTCTTTGAAAAACGTCTGTTCAGATCTCCTGCCCATTTTTAATCTCATTGTTTTTTGCTATTGAGTTGTATGAGTTCGTTATATATTTTGCATATTAACCCCTTACCAGGCACATGATTTGCAAATATTTTCTCTTTTTTGGTATATTGCCTTTTCATTTTTATTTAAGGTTTAATTTATTGTTTGAAAGTGAGAGAGAGAGAGAGAGAAAGAGAGAGAGAGAGAGAGAGAGAGAGAGAGAGAGAGAGAGAAGACAAAGACAGAGAGAGAGAGAAGGGGGAAGGCCCAGAGCAGTCTCCATAATTGTACATCACTAGTTGTGACATGGTTTCTTTCATTCCACACAAGTAGATGTGGGGCCCCATGGGATAGGAACTGAACCGGGGACCTCACACGTGGGAGGTGAGAGCCTTCGCTTCCTCCAAGCCATCCCAGTAGTTAACAGTTGTGTTGCAGTTCTGCATATGGGTTTGCATGGGCCAGAGCCAGAAATTTACCCTGGACTTCACGATTTCCAGGCAACAGCTCAACCTCTTAGCTATCCCAACATCCCCAAGATGCCTTTCATTTTGTCAATGGTTTCCTTTGCTGTACAGCAGTTTTTTAGTTTGCTATAGTCCCACTTGTTTGTTTGTGCTTTTGTTGCCTTTGCTTTCTGTGTCTTACTGGTTTTTATTGATTTAAAAGTAATATAGAAAAATTGAGAGAAGTAATAAAATTCAACAGGCAATACTTCTACCTGTAGACAGCTACTTTTAATATTCTGGAGTATTTTTATTCATTTACTTAACAAGTAGATATATTTATTTCACAAGTGAGGTATAACATAAGGTATATACTAAAGTATAATTTGCATACAGTAAAATTTGTCATTTTTATATGATGAATATATAATGTATGATGAATGTAATCAGCACCACAATTACGATACAGCTCATTTCTATCAGACCCCAAAATCCCTTCCTGCTTCTTTGTGATCAAATCACTCTCCCCACCCACTTCTCTAGCAGTCACTGATCTGATTTCTGTTTCGGTAGGGTTTTTTTTGTTTTGTTTTGTTTTGTTTTATTTTTTGACAGAGAGAGACAGAGAGAAGGGGATGTCCAGAGCAGTCTTCACAGTTGTACGTCATCAGTTTTCAACATGGTTTCATTCCACACAGGTGGGCAAGGGGCAATGCAGGGCGGGAACTGGGCTGGGAGGCTCCCACATTGTTGCTGCAGTTTTGACTTTTCTGGAATGTCATATAAATGGAATTGTACAGTAAGTAAATAGATTTTTAGTTCCATTTCTATCCTTTAGCAAGACACCTTTGAAACCCACTTCAGTTGTTATTTATCTGTTCATTCCTTGTTATTGCTGATTACTATTCTATCTTATAGATATACTACAATCTGTTTATCCATTCTATAGTTGATGGACTTTTGGGTTGTGTCTAACACTTGGTAGTAAGTTATGAATAGAACTGTTATAAACATTTGTATATAGGTTTTTAAGTTTGCATATGTTTTTATTTCTCTTGGGAAAATTTTTAGTAACTGGATTGCTAATCATATAGTAAGTGTATGTTTAACTTTTTTCTATAGATTTATGTTATTGTTTTTTTTGACAGAGACAGAAAGAGACAGAGAGAAAAAGAGAGAAGGGGAAGGAACCAAAGCAGTCTCCATAGCTGTACATCATCAGTTTTCCACATGGTTTCAATCCACCCAGGTGGGCGGGGGCCACACAGGGCAGGAACTGGGCTGGGGGCTTCCCACATAGGAGACATGCCCCCTCGAGCCAGGGGCCAAACTGGGGGTGGTGTTGAGGACAGAACTGAACTGGGGGCCTCCCACATGAAAAGCACACCCCAGTTCAGCATATGGGTTCAAATAGGCCGGGACTGGGATTCGATCCTTATTTCCTGGGGCTTCAAAGCGAGCACTTAACCAGCTGAGCCAGCCCAGCTTCCCCATATGTTTAATTTTTATAAGAAATTGGCAAACTGATTTCCAAAGTAGCTTTACCAATCTGCATTCCCACCAACCACATATGATAGTTCTAGTTTCTCTGCTTCTTCACCAACATGTTGTATTTTCCTTTTATTTTTTCATTTTTGGTTGAGCCATTCTAATACATATGTATTATATTTCATTGTATTATTAATTTGCATTTTCCTATTTATTGATGCAAAGCACCTTTTATGTGCTTGTTTATTGTCAATATTTTTACTTTTTGTTTGAATCTTTTGCTCATTTTTAAATTGAGTTGTTATTAAGTTGTAAGAATTCTTTATATAGTTTAGATGCTGATACTTATCAGAACTGTGTTCTATAAATATTTTCTCCCAGTTTGCAGCTAGTTTTCATTTTTTAACAATGTTCCTTGAAGAACAGAAGTTTTTAATTTTATTAAAGAATAAAGAGATATTTCTGAGTACCTGTCATATGCAAAATTTTCATCAGCACAGGAGATACAATAATGCCTAAGCTTAAAATTGTATTTTTGTTTTTTAACAAAAATTCCATCTATTGGTTTCTAGGATACATTTTCACTATCTTATCATGAATATTTTGCACATTATTAATATTATATTAAAACATGATTTATAAATGTGTACTTAGTACTCTCATGGCTCTGTTTTAATTTAATTATCCCTCTTTATTTTGGGATGTTTATGTTGATTCCAATGAATACTGAAAATAAAACAAAAGAAATACATGATTACCATCCTTGTGCAGATATCTCTGTATACATCTCCAATAATTTTGTTAGTTTCCAATAATTTTGTAGTAAAATTGTTTCCAATTGTAAAGACTAAGACAAAAACATCGCACTTTGTTTTGTAATTGTCTCTTTTAAAAGACTACAGATGTGTGGAAGCAAAGATCTAGTTTTCCCCTCCTTGTCATGCCTGAACATGACAGAGAGCCTATCACACTGTGGGTTCAGTATATGTACTTGATGGATGAAGAGTTGGAAAGTAAAAGAATTCCACTGAACTTCATCCTCCCCTTAGCCAGCTGCCTTGCCTTCTCAGATGGAGGGAATAAGAAGCAAGTTTTCTTCTGAGAGAAAACCTGCCAAGGAGACGCAGGTTCCCAGGGAGCTACCGTAGGTGACATGCCCTGCTGCTACTCAGTAAAGCCCTTAAGGGGCCCCGCCCCCAGCTCTTATAAAGCAGGGTGCAGTGGGACAGCCACAACTGGCACTCAGCCTCCAGAGCACCAGCACTGGCACAAGCTATGGCAAGTGAAGTGCAAGCCCTGCCCTCCCTGCTGAAAGGGGGGCATCCTCCCGCAGGTAGGCTGCCCACCTGCCCCCTGTCTTGTAGCTAGCTAGGGCCTCACTGCTTCTGCTGCCCACCCTTCCCGCTGTGCCCTCACCAGAGGCACCCAACAGAGCAGAGGTGCTCAGCCTCCCAATGCTCCTGCCAACTTCATGCAACCTCATTTCCTCCTATGTCGGACCTTTTCGGGCTTGCTTATAAAGCTACCTGGGGATTTGCCAGGCCCCCACTGAATCAAAACCTAATTCGATCTGGGAGTACGAGGAATTGGGTGCTTGGGAAAGGGGTAGGGAGGGAGGTTGGACCTTTCCTTCCTGGCCGTAGGTTATATGAATGACAACATCTATACCTGGAAGGTGATTTACTGCCATGGAAACCTTCCTCCCTAGAGGTTCGAGCGCTAAAACTGTCTCCACAAGATGCCTGCACGTAATTTGACTTCCTAGCCAGGCACACCAGCTTTCACACCAGAGACAGCAACCACAGTTTTCTCTCCCTCTTGAAGCGGGTTGGGCAGTGTTTTCAATGATGTAGTTTGTCAACAAGCTGAGGAGGATTTTCTAATTAGGACCCAAGTACTGGGGAAGGATGATTGGGAAAGGCAGCTATCAAGCTGTTTTGTAAAACTTCCACAGTTCTCTCTTTTATTTTTATTTTAAAAGCTGACTGTTTATGAGGGTTGTGTGGGAAGTACTCAGCCACATAGTACGAAAAAGTAGAGGCATTTGTGGCTGGCTTTCTTCAGGACAGCCCTTATATGTCAACTCTCTGGAATATGGAAATGAGTTTTATTGTCCTTAATCATATGTTTATATACATTGACTAGGCGTACAAGCCTATTTTTAGTGGGTTGTATATGTTCTTTCAGCTGCTTACCTTCTTTTTTCCTGTAAGAAAGATCTCAAAAGCTGGACTGCTTTGTTCTTATCTTTCTCCATTTACAAAATTTATTTATTGCTATAATTCTTTGGCATCTCCAAGCCAAGGTTATTTCAGTCATTTTTGCCACAGAGGATAATGGCAGATATAACGTTTGCACAGTGTGAAAAACTTACAAGAGGTTCAGTGGTTTTCTGGTGGGCAGCCCAGTTGAAGAGTCAGAATTTTACTATTATACTAACTCTGAAGTTTCCAATTCTGCCCTGGTCTCCTGTGCAGACTCCTGACAGTGTATTTGTAATTTGATTTAGCAGTATTTAATATATTTATTATTATCTATATTTAAAGTTAATAATGCTACCTAATGGTCAGTAACTATATAAACAAATTATAAAAAGGAAAATCATTACATAGGAAAAAAGAGTACCATTCTCTTCCCATCATTTCCACCCCAGTCCTTCATAAAACAGTTAAGCTAAAAACTGATTTGCTCAATTACATTTACACACAAAAAGCAGAGATTAAACTTAACTAAATGAAAGTTGGAATAAAACCACCAGGAACTTTCCATCCTCACCACTAATGATTGCTAATTATTGTGTGTACATAGCACACTATGACTCCATCAAGCATGTCACAATGCCTCTGGCATGACAATTAATTATTATGAACTGTGACACTACAGATAAGAGGTTTGGGATAATGAGAATGATGATGAAGGGAGACTTTTGCCTCCCCACTGAGAGCAAAGGAACAAAGAAGTCTCATCCTTCAGCTTGCCTCTCTAGCTATTTTAAGTCTGAACCAGTTTGCTATGGTGCAAAATTTTATTTATGGAACAAACATAATTTGTCACCAGAATCTCATCAAATCTTCAACTGATTGTTTTTATAAGCAATAAACAGATCCCTGAATGTAGGAAGCAGACATGATAGGATGGGAAGGTCTGACCTGGCCTTTGGAATCAGACAGGTTTAAACCCTGCTTTCATTTCATATCTCTGAGCCTCAGGTATCTCATCTCTAAAATAGGGAGTAAATAAATACCATTGATATTGTAAGGTTGTTATAATGATTAAAGGACATAACTTATGTGTGTGAATGTTCATGCCCATAAAATGCAAGGCCCAGTGAAACACAGAGCTGTCCACAGAAGTATCCTCCCCAGTTGCAATTCATCTGGGTCTGTGAGGGATGCATTAGGCACTACCTCAGAAGTCAGAGCAAAAGCAAACTGCAGTGGAAAAGACGTACATACCTGCCCCATCACAGTAAAAAAGGAAACCACTCAAAAGTCCGCCAGTTGTAACTCTTTCCCACCAACATGTGGAGTGCTTAGTGGTTTTTCTTTCATGTATATTAATATAATATGTTGCGCCTCTGTTAGCCCTGGTTATGAATTTTATGCTAGACTACATTAAATATGACCACATTAAACATGAGCTTGCCTAGGCTCTAGTAAGCTTAGCTTTGAATTTTCTGCTTTTTTGATTTGCCTCACTTTCAGTTTCATAAGAACCCCATTACATGAACAGCCAAAAGTGTATGAGTAGAAGGTGATCAAGGAAGCCAAGTACAGACGTAATAAACTAGAAAGAGCAGGAGTTTGTGAGCTTGTGTTTATTCTCTGTCTTTTTCATTTAAGTCAAATTTGATTTAAGGCAGAGCCATCAGAGGGGCCACCACTAAACCCCCAGAGAGAATCTGTTTTCTGGCTCATTAAAGAGAGGAAGATTTGAGGGGTGTGAAACTAATGCAGAAAATGGGGGAACTGTAGTTGCAAAAGGACCAGATTATTTAAATCAAATAAACAAGAACGGCAAAGGTTTAATTCTCTCAACTCCAGTTTGCTTAAGTTAACTTACAGAGTTTGATCTGTGAGGTTCGAGAGAGAGGTTGGGAGACCCACTAGCCCAAGTGTCACAGGACAGGGGTTTCATGACTGCAAGAACAATTACCGTTTGTACACCACCAACTTGCTCCGGGCACTGCACAGTGCCTTATACACTTGGCAATGGCCTTGCAGACTGATGAACCATCATCCTTGTTGCACAGAGGAACAAACTGAAAGTCAGCAAGGTTTAGGGACTTGCCCAAAGCCATAAAGCTGGAGGCAGCAGGGCTGAGATTTGAAAATATAGTGGTTCTCATGCCCAAGAGTTCCTGCTCTATAGCCCTCTTTCCTTGCTCCCCAACGAGGGTCTTTTTGGTCTTGACTGGCAGCTTAAAATTTGCTAAAAATCAAATGTAAATGCAAAGAAAGTGTTTTGCAAACAACTCATCTATTTTTAAGGGTTTCAAATTGAGTATTTTATTAATATGGTAGTCATCTTTGCAAACATCTAAACTTTTAATTAAAATCTTCAAATAAAAGTTCTAAATCACCCTGCAGAGTTAGCACAAACCTTTGTGTTGTTTAGGCTTTTCGTATACATTCTCCACCATTTAGGAAAGGAAAAAAGCTTAATTTTTCATGCAGGATTTCCTTTCTTTAACTCGACTACCCTCTACTGAAAACTATGCAAAATGTCTTAAGGGAAAATCTTCACTGGAAAATTATTTATAGCATTCTAAACTCTAGTCTATTTTTGAAGTTATAAACTACAAAAGAAGCCACAAGAGTAGAACTCTTATCTGATATAGGAGAGCAACATTTCCTTTTCCCCCACATAAATTTAGGTTTTCTAGTGAAACTATACAAAAGAGTATCTCTCTCTTTTATATTTCTTTCTCTGGTTCGTTTTGCTTATTGACAGGACTAAAGACTTACCTTGTATATTTGTATTCCAAGGCCTGTTAAAATGTTAAATCAGTTCCTACTTCACTTTGCCCAATTCTTGTTTGTCCTTCTACAAAGTTTCAAAAGGAAATATAGTTCCAAACATGGAATTAGGTGACTACAAATTTAAATAAACTCATTTGGTCACAGTGAGACTTTGAAGAGGTCCATGAGTCAGGCCTACCTGGTATAAGCAAAATGAGCAAAAACATGGTTGTGTTGGGTTTTAAACATTTATTTACAATAGTTTATCTAGATCCCAGGAGACCAGTGTGAGCAGTATTCCCAGCAGAGCTTTGAAGATGATCCTCCCACAAACTGGTTTCATCTGGTTCAGTCACTCCAGTGTAGTGAGAGCCTTCGTCTATATCTCAATGTATCCATTATAGTATGGGAATATTATCTTTAGCTTCTTCGTACTGTACATGACTGACCAAGTGAGATTACCTTTACCAAAGAGGATTCAAATACTCCTGGACAGAATTAGGAATTTCCTGGGAGGATTTCTAATTTCCCCTCAGATATCTCTATGCTATTGTTAAAAACAAAGGACTCCTATTTTTGTGTTCTTTTTAAATACCGTATTTTCCGGCGTATAAGACGACCGGGCGTATAAAACGACCCTCTAATTTTACAGTTAAAACATAGGTTTAGGCCTATATTCGCTGCATAAGACTACCTACCTTTTGGCATTTGTTTCTCTGTTGTGTGCTTTATATTCTTTTGGAAAGGAGGGAAGTAATAGGTTTTCTTTGAAACTAGATGGGAAGAGTTAGAATCATAGTAAGGACTTTATAATAAAGATAATATAGTTATAATCTATAATCTGGTTCAACTTCTGCCTAATTCACCAAAATATTCCTAAAATATTCATGTCAGGTGGATTTCTTTTCTTTAATTTAACACACTAAGGGGCAAAGGCCATATTAATGTACTAACCAATCGACTTCACTTTGTAAAACACAAACTGTTATATGTAGTCAGATTCTGTCTTTCTGGAATTTTCATTCTTTGTTCTTCATTCTTGCCTCTGGAAAAACATAAAATAAATATAAATAATATTTAGTGCCTACCATGTACCAAGTGCTTATAGCTCCTCAATTCTGTAGAATAACCTGTATTGTTCCCTTTTGAAGGATCTGGAAACAGCCTCAGAGGGGTTTAAGTATCTTGCTCAAGGTCACAGAGTTTAGAAGAGGTAGAGCTCTTTGACCCTATGTAACATTTCCTCACCAAGAACCCGTTCCTCCTCCCACATGTAGCCCCTCTGATCTTTGAATGGGGCACCCTCCGCTCCCTTGAGTCTTTGCTTGTTCAGAAGTGCTCTTTCCAGATTCCCTAGTTCCTCATGTGATAGTGCCCCTTCTCCACTCTGGTCACTCTCTTCTGCACATTCTCTGGGTTGTCAGTGTCCTTTCAAATAAATGGCACAGAACACTTAGCATTTCAAAGGTCTCTTCAGGTATAACTATTGTTTAGTTTAATGATAAAAATTCACTTCTGTAGTTGGCAATAACAAGCAGTCCAGATGAAAGAAAATGTGTAGAAACAGCAGCATCAGGGGAAACAACAGAAGCAGTAAAAAGAATCTTTTATGCCCTTCTCATCTATAACACAGTAACTTAGCAGGTTTTTTTGTCTCTTATTTCCTGCTCACACTCAACATCCCAAGTTGATAACTTTGTCATCTAAACTCCAAATTATTATTTTAAAATTACTAGTATTTACATTTAACTGTTTTGCTCCAAAAATCCTTTAGGAATTCTTTTTTGGTAGGAT
>PVKE010038211.1:0-15542 GCA_004027555.1 Craseonycteris thonglongyai
TTCAGCATATGGTTCTGCACGGGCCAGGGCCGGGATTCGATCCTCGGTCCTGGGTGCTGCAAAGTGAGCGCTTAACCCACTGAGTCATCCTGCCTTCCCCAATATTATAAATCTTTAACAAATATTTTTGAAGTATTAGCAAATTGAATTCATCATGTATTTAAAAACTTTATGACCAAATGGAGATGAGGCAAAAATAATTGTAAATACATATTGTCTATCACAAAGACAGATTGAGAAACAAAAGGAAAAGAAAAGGCAATAGTTTAATAAATGTGAAAATATAATTTTAACAAAATAACATTTATTTCTGATAATAAAACTAAAATCTATTGGCAACATAAAGTTGCAAGAGAAATTTCTTACCCTCACAAATTATATCTACTAAAAACTCTTGCAATTCTAACACTTAAAGTGAGGCTTCAAGGAAATTGACAATAATAACAGGAACAAATCAAAAAATCTCTCACATCACTATTATTCAAAAACTGGATGCCATGGGCAATGCAAAGTATTAAAAAAAAAAGCAAATAGATTAGGAAAATAATTGTCTTATTTGTAAACAATATAACTTTTTTCAAGAAAACAAATCATCTCTCATATTATCCTTTCAGGAAACTTAATAGTATCTACTTGTAGTATTAATTAAAAGAGTAAGGAACAGTGCTAAATACAAGTTGAATACAAAAAAATCCATGTCATTCATATAATTAGACTGCAGAAAATATGACATTTTAAGAAATACCATTTTAGTAGCCAGAAAGCAAACCTTTCAGAGCTTCTTGGAATAAACTAAAGTAATGTGTAAGAATTTATGGCTAATATTCAAAATATTGCCCACAGATATAAAGGATAAACTGTGAGATAGACACTAGACCCATGCAGATAAAATACAATATTATAAAATGTAATAGATGTTATATTTACAGTAAAGTGACCAGATTTTAACATTGGTAAAGCAGGACACCATTAACTGGGGAGGAGGGGGTTCTTGATTAAAAATTTTGTCTATCTCCCGCTGTTCCCTAGCTTGTCATGCATTCTTTCCAAAAACTGGGACTTTTTTAAAATGCCTTGGGACGCGGGACAAATTGTTAAAAATCGGGACTGTCCTGCCAGAAGTGGGATGTCTGGTCACCTTAATTTACAGCCACTGATAAAACCATTGTAATTTTAATTATATTTATCCATTTTTTTCCCACAGAAATAAAGAAGTTATTTTAAATTGACGTGGAAGTACAAGAGAATAATTCTAAAATAAAAAGAACATGGCATGAATACTGTTTCTGTAATATGTGATAATATTTGTAAAACTTTACAAATTAAAATATCATGGTCACTAGTACAGAATTAAACAGTTTAATGGCACAAAACAATTTCTAGAAGTAGGTACAAACATTTCTGAGTGTTTGATATATGATAAAAGTGGCAATACAAAACATTAAGAAAAAGACATATTATTTAAGGTATATCATCAAACCAGTTAAGTTAGCTCTTATCACATATATAATTATACACGTGTATTAAATATTGAATATATTAAAAATAAATTATAATCTGTTTATTATGTAATTATATAGAATATTCTTTGAATATAAGAAGAAAATATTCTTAGACATGATTAAAATGATTGATAAGTCTGACTACATTAGAATACAAAAAAATTTAAGATTAAAATTAAAAAAAACTGAATAAACATAATGAAAAGACAATTAGTATTGTAAAAGATATTTGTAATTACAAAACAGATAATAGTAAGATTCAGAATATGTAAATAGCTTCTATAAATCAAAAGAAAAAGAGCAAATACATATTACTTTGAATGTAGCTTGTTTTTTGTCAATACATATATGAAAATATGTTCTACTTGATTAATGATAAAATAAATGCAAATTAAAACAATAAGCTATTTTGCACACCCAACAAGAAAAGCAAACATTAAATTTCTCATTGTTATAATGTAAAAAGATTGGAGGAAATTACATCTCACATGTAAGTCTATATTCTACATTTTAAATAAGGTTTTTGGAAAATGTTTTTGCTAAATTTAGAAACAAAATTGCTTACTGAGCAATTATACTTCTAGGAAGATGTTTTCATATGTACATATATATTAAAATATTAAAATATAAAACCAAGTATTTATATTGATATGATTGACTACTAAATATGTCACAGTTAAAGTAAATGTACTGGGGAGCTGATTCTGGGTGGTGGGCACATAATGCGATGCATGGGTGATGTGATGTGAACTTGTACAACTGGAAACTGTCTAATTGTTACCAATCAATGTCACCCCATTAAATTTAACAATAATAAATAAATAAATAAATAACTAAATGTACTATATTTAAATAAAATGTATCAAAGAAAATACATTTTTTAAGATTTATTTTATTGTTTTGAGTGAAGGTGAGAAAGGAGAGGGAGACAGGGCTCAAGGCAGGCTCAGAGCAGTCCTCATAGTTGTACATTATTAGCTGTGACACGGTTTCTTTCCACACAGGTAGACATGGGGTTGCAAGGGGTGGGAACTGAACCAGGGGCCTCCCACATAGGAGGCACAAACCTTTGCCACCAAGCCATCCCGTGGTTACAAGTTGTGTCACAGTTCAGCATAGGGTTTGCATGTGCAGAACCAGAACTCAAACCTAGCACTTCTCAATTGCAATGCAAGCTCTCAACAGCTGAGCTAAACCAGCATTTCCAGAAGATACAGTTTTAAATCATAATGTTAAGTGTGAAAAGACATTGAAGAACAATGCATACAGTTTATTTAAATTTTAAAACATTAATAACATTTTTTTCAAATTTTACGTATATATCAATAGGAAAATGTATGAAATAATTTCAGTTGAGGAAAATAAGTCCTTCCATTGGGAGAAAGGGTCACAGGACTGTATTTCAAGGAATATAAGGGAGAAGTTCATTTGAATTTATATATAAATTTAAAAAGTATTCTCAAATTTTATGTTTGATATATATTTGTTTTTCAGTTTTTTATGTTGCACATTTTGCTGTTTATATATTCTTAAAAGTTTTCTCTAACTTACCTTATTTTAATCATTTTTACCTCAAGTGATTTTTTGTTTGAGACTGTAATATATTTATATTTCTTGTCATTTCATTTTACTTTGATTTTAATTTTTTCCTATGAGAATTTTTCATTCTCTGTGAGTATACATAGTTAATGTTATTAAATTTCCATTTCTGTTTGTTTTTATATTTTTTAATTTAAGGCTTTATTGAATGAATTTCATCATAAAATATCAAGAGAGAAAAATAAAACCTGAAATAATTTTTAAATTGGTCACACACCAAGGCTTACATTCATAGATTTTGAAAAGGACTATATGATAAATCATTTAAATTATATTTGAAGAAGAGAGAGTACAAGTATCCCCCTCTCCCTCCTTATCCATGGTTTCATTTTCCATGGTTTTAGTTATCCACAGGCAATTATTGTTCAAAAATATTAAATAAAAAATTATACCTCACTTCATTTTATCATGTAGGCACTATCTAACATCATTACATGAAAGATGAGTACAGTATAATACATATTTTGAAAGAAAGAGAAAAGGAGACCAGATTCACACACTATTATATTATATTATTAAAATTATTCTATTTTATTATTAGTTAATTTACTAGTGTACCTAATTATAAACTAAACTTTATAGTAGGTAGGTATGTATAGGAAAAAAAACAGTATACATAGAATTTGGTACTATTCTTGGTTTAAGCATCCACTGGGGATGGTCTTGGAACATATACCCTACAGATAGAAGGGACCTATTGTATATAAGAATTGATGACGTGAGTGACTCTTCCAGTAAGAAAAGAGATTCTCAATTAAAGGTTACTCTTCATTAGCACATGCATGTGCACAATGCATATCCCTACAGACAACCTTTCAAAAATCTTCATAAATAAATTAGGATATTCCTTTATGTAGATATATAAAGACTCCCAAATTATATTCTATATGCTAATTTACATTTTTGTTTTTAATAATTCTAAGAATATATTTTCTCTTTTATATATTTCAAATTATTTGTATGTAATATCTTTCCTAAATAACCTTTTTTTTTTTTAAAGTAAGTCCATTGATTTATTATTGTCCTTGGGTACACACACATATTTGACATCTTATTTCAACTCATCACTTTGCTAACTGTAGTACAAAAGTAAAAAACTATGGGGAAGTCGGGATGGCTCAGTGGGTTAAGCGCTCACTTTGCAGCAGCCGGGACCGAGGATCGAATCCCGGTCCCGGCCCTTGCGGACCCATATGTTGAACTGGGGAGTTCCCCCAGTTCAGTTCTCTCTCTGTCTCTGTATCTCTCTCTCTCTCTCTCTCTCTCTCTCTCTCTCTCTGTCAAAAACAATAAAAATAAGTAAAAAACTACTTTTTTATTGTTTCAGAATATATTTAACAACATGTTTACTTTTATAATACCGGTAGTATATTTTCAAAGCAGGGTATGATGAACTTATTAGACATATTATCAACAGAATAGAATAATTATGTAGTCTTGGACTCTGGAAAAATATCAAACTAATCATGTGATTACTTGAGCAACAAATCATTAAAAACTACCAGTCCTTGGTTTTCATTATCATTTTTTTAAAACCTTTATGAAATCTCCTTATGTTTTCCATTTAGACTTCTATATTTTTTCTGACATTTCTCTGAAATCTAACGGTGTTCTCATGGCTACTCTCCTTGCATTTCTTCCAGAATGTCTTGTAAAATCAAATCTAAAATATTATATCAATACAGGAACTATAGTATCTCTCAGAATAGTTCCACAATACCTTTATTTTACTAATCCATATGCTTTACAATATACATCCATATTAAGCATGTCACATTCAAGCACAAATACATAGATTTGTTTCTTTGAACATGACAATTTTTAGTGTCATATTCTAGTTACGAACAGTATTACCCTATTATTTTGATAATACCAATAAAATGCTACTCATTAATCATTTTTAAATTTGCCATTCCTTTTAATCACTCACAGTTAATATTTTTGGCTCCTCTTGTTTTTTCTACTCTGAAAACAACTTTAGTTTTTACACTATATAATCCGTGTTTTATCAGAAGAACACTATTTTGGTATCAGAATCAGTAGAATCCAGTGTTATTTATATTATCTGAAGCACCATGTATGCTTTTTTTTTTTCTTTCTAAAAACATCAAACAGAGGAGAGATAAAAATAGCACATGGCTTTTAAGGTCTTTTGAACCTTCAGTGGGACTTCAACGCTTGGTTCAGGGTTTATTCCCAGACAGATCAACAAAATACTGATTGTGTTCTATAAGTGTGATGAGCTTCCAGCTCTTCAGTCTTGTGTTCTGGTGTCTTTTCCTCACATTACTGGGATATCTATTGTTCTGAAACAGAAGTCTGATTGTGCCATTGCTTGTAAAAACAGGCATGTGACCACACAGCACTGCATATATTTATCTTATTTCACTCTCATTTCATGGGGTTCTTGTTTCACAAGTTTATCTATTCTGCAAAGTAATTATTTAAGTTTTATTTTTTTAATTGTTAAATTTATTAAGGTTATATCGGTTAGTAAAAATTATATAGGTTTCCAGTGTACAACTATTTTATCCAGTAACTAATATGTGGATGTGAAATTATTTTAAGGCAAAAACCATTTCACTGTAGTAAATACAAAGTATTTTTGCAACTATAAATCATGCCTTACCCTAATTTCTATGTCCCTCATAATTAGACTAATTACTTTTAAAATTCTGTGGTCCTTGAATATTTAATTAGTTTTGTCAAGATTTCAAGTACTGGGGAAGCCGGGATGGCTCAGTGGGTTAAGTGCTCACTTTGCAGCGCCAGGGACCAGGGATCGAATCCCGGCCCTGGCCCGTGCGGAACCATATGCTGAACTGGGAACTCACCCAGTTCAGTTCTCTCTCTGTCTCTGTATCTCTCTCTCTCTCTCTCTCTCTCTCTCTCTCTCTCTCTCTCTCTCTCTCTCTGTCAAAAATAAATAAATAAAATATATTAAAAAAAAAAGATTTCAAGTACTGCTTCATATTGTTTTTAGGGTGTATTCCTAAATGTATTTCTAAAATGCCACACAGGAAATGAAATCAATGCTGTCCACTTTTAAGTTCTGGTCATGATCATAGTTAAATCTTTCTATTTATATAATGTTAACAGCAGTCTCTCTATAGGGAATAGTAACAGTTCCATTGTGTCAACACCTCTTTTTCTCTGACTGGAACAGAATATTGTTGAATAAAGAAATGACTGAATGAAGTTTCTTTCTTAGCAACACTGTGATACAGAAAATGATTAAAATAATATGATTTCAAAGATTCCATAGTTCAGATATGCAATTAAAATATGACATATACCCTACAAGTTGAATTAGCAGAAATAAAAAAACGTATTGAAATATTATTCAGGAAGTTTAGGGAAGGTTTCATAAAGCAATGTTTAAGAGTTATCGTGATGAGACACTTTCTAGACCCTCCAGATCAAACAGCATGCAACCAAACAGCATATGAAATGGAACAAAAGAAGGAGGCATTTGAAGACTACCTCAGTTCTGAATTACTAGAACTAGACAGCAATTTTGCAATAAAAGAAGAATAGGTTCTACAGATGATAATGGGCAAGGTAATAAATAAGTTAGAGTTTTAATATTACTTCAGGTGATGAGTACAAACATTTTACAAGCCCAGGATGACATTGTTAGCTTTATATTTTAGAAGATACCTCAAAGGAAAGCATACATGATAAAATAGAGAGGGAAGAAGTTTAATGCACATTGTTCAGACCACAGATGACAAAAGCTTGAGTAAAGAAGGGCCAATTCAATTAAGCCAGATGGCCCAATTGTAGAACTGTTTATAAATATATGCAAATGATGCTGAAAGAAAAACAAAAATATTGTGATATGTGTTTTGTCTGTAAACATGTAAGTGGTTAATTTTACTAATATATCCAAATTCAATGTGACATTTACATTAAAGCATAAACAGCTTATAAATTTTTGACTCTATAAACTTGATATTGTCCTCAGATATGTTATTATTTCTTACTATAGTTGGAATCCATCTAATTTACATAGTTATAAATTGACTTATTAGAAAACAGTTCATATATTTGGAAGGTATTTATTCAACCATGGGCAAGACTCAAGAAGTAATAAATAAATCTCTTTAGGAATTCAAGAGCCGAAGAAGAAACACATAAAAACTGGGAAAGACCGTGAAACCTGTGAGTCCTGGGATAAGTTTGGTGTCTGTATTTTATGTGCTGGCACTGCTAAAGAGGTGACATAATCTCATACTTTTTTAAAGAATTACAATTCATAATTCAAAAGAGGCATGTTTCTGATAGCTAAGCCCTTAACTTTGCTGAGATGTGAGAGATCTAATTACTGACTTTCTTCTCTTTTCCTCTCAAATTTGATAACAAATGAGGAATGACAGCCAGAGAGATGAAGATCAAGTGAGAATAAATGTGTGGCCATTTGACCTGGCACTTGTCCCAGAATGAACCTTATTCTCCCAGTCTCAGGTGGATCTAGACAACTATAGATAGATATTTTTGTGGTATTCAAATGAGCTTACCATGCAGAGGAGCGAAGTTGGCATAGTAAGGACAAGATAATCCCAAAGAATGGAATCAGAAGACATCTGGTAACACATCATTAATTCCTTCTCCAAAAACTTTTTCTTTAAGAAGAAATGAATAAGATGAAAAAGATAGAAATAAATATTCATCAAGTTTGAGTAGAAGATATGTGGGCCCCTTTACATCCAGTAATTCTCAATCAGAAGTTACAATTCCATCTCCCCAGAGTAATTCAGATACATGCAAGGGCAACTTACATTTGTCATTTGACTGGAGAATACCATTGGCATTTATTTTCTGAAACAGAAAAAGTTAAAACACTATTGGAACCTCTGTAATAGTATTTTAGGTCTCATTAAAGGCCCCAAATATTTTAGTTAATTTCTTCACAAATATTACATAGATAACATCAAAAATTGTTTGTTTATTTGTTTGTTTGTTTTTGGTGACATTTCAACTATTTTCTGTGAATTAGAACTGCTATTGAAAATATTAAGGAAACTTAGAGGTGTCTATATTTTATATCTTCAAATAGGGTCATTTCAAGAACATGTAAGATAATGATACAGAGATGTTTCTGAGATGCAGAAATTTTAAACATGAGCTCAACAGAGGATTGAATGGAATCTAAAAGAATGAAATAACTGAATTCCCAAATTCAATATGACTGATGTACTTTGTACAATCATTTTTAATATGCAGCCCAACAGCAAGAATTAGAATATTTGAACTTTTCTGTGATCAGTTTTACTATCCAAATGTGTACAATAAGGTTGTATTGTATGTCTATTATTAAACCTGTATTGAACAGAAATAATTAGCTGCTTTGAAAGTAATAATAACTTTTAAAATTTTTCTTAAGAATTAATCTCCTCTAATGGGTATTGCTAAAATTATCACATACACTGAATTAAATTTTCTATTATTCCTATTCTGTTAAGCTTCCCAGTACATTTGAGCACTTGCTTCTTTCTTTTTTTTTTTCTTGTCTTTAAACTGATCTCTCTTTTAAATGCTTTCTGTGATTGGAGGAAAACTCTCTGCTCTCAATCAAAATTAAAAAAATCTTTTTCATCCTTGTGTCTCAGTTTTATTATTGCCTTCAGAACTAGAATTTATGATTATTTTTAAGTGATTTAAAAATAAAATGCCTACAAAGACTAAGATTTAGACAGGAAATTACAATATGTCATGTTCGGAGAATTCAGAATTGTTTTTACTTTGATAATGGAGACAAGCAGGTGTGAAATATCTTTAGCGTATTATTTAAAGAGTGTGATGGTAAAAAAAACAAAAAACCCTTTGCAGATTAATGAGAAAATTTCACTAGTTAATAAATGAAAAGCTGCTTAGCAAAAGCATGTACTATAAAAGAGAAAAATAACTAAAGACATGAAGATGAAAGAAGTGAAAGAAATAAGAAAATATAATAAAGTTTAAAAATCTCTTGGTGAAGTTAGAAATAAGTTATATAAATACATAATAAAAATTACTTATCTGGAAATGAATACTAAAATTTTGCTATTTAGCTTTATTTATTTTAGTATAACTTTAAGGTCATATACTAAAGAATATAGCAAAATAATAAAAGTAAAAATTAGTTTTACAACTACGTTATATGTTGTATTATTTATACTATAGCTTACATTCCGTATATGTCATATCATTAAATTCACCTTATATAAGATGGAAAATTGACAAGTCCAAAATAATACATTAATAAACTGTACACAAAAATTATATTAAAATAATGAAACATGTGGATTCTACTTTTTAAAGACTTCTCGATTCATTGCTAGGATATAAAGCTACAACTCATCAGATTCTGGTAAATCAACTGGGTACGGTAAATTTTGTTAGCCTTTAGAACGCTTCTGTGGATAAAGGAAGTCACATTTACATACACACATATATTTTTTAAATATAAAAATTAGAGAAGTGAGGATGACATCAAAAGTACCTATCAACATAATTTCCCTAAATGCAATATTCTGAAATGCCTCTAAGAAATATAATCATATATCTGCAGTTTATGCTCACTCTCTCTTAAGATGAATTTCTTCTATTGATATGCTATGAGATTTTGTGCCCTGGAGTATAGAAGTAGCAATTTAACTGTTCTGCCCCAGTGCTTATATTTGTTAGTGCATTAAACATCATATTTGAGAAATGTGTCACTCAGTTTTACTTCTGTATCTCTTCTGAGATCATTACTAGAAATGACAATGGTATTAACACTTATAAAATTTTAATAGCGAAGCATAATCTATATAGTGTTTATAATGAAAACTAAAGGACAAAAATATAATTCTATGAAAGTTTCTATGACCAGAAAATTAAAAGTAAACAGCACCATTTTTATAAAAATAAATCCTGTTTTAGCAATCTAATCTTCTGTAATACAACAATAAGCCAGAGAGATTCTAAGGGCAGTAATAGCCTTAATCTATCTAGATATATTTATTTTGACTTCAAAAGTTGGACACCTCTGAGAAATATACTCGTCGTCATTTGAATACCACTGAAGCAGTCACAAACAGCTAAACCCATCTGGATGTTTCTAAGATACTTTATGCCAGCTTTCTCAGTCAAAATGTTTTAACTAGATTTCTTTTCATTTATGTAAGAGATTCAGGATATTTATATATTCAGATTTTTTACATCTTCACACCTGGGGAGGTACCATTTCATCATAAAATTTCAAAGATATCTATTCCATAATCATAAAATTATTTTATAATTACCATATGAATCCACAGCCTTGTTGTGGTTTTGAGGCTTCCAAAATTTGCTCTATATTTCTAGTAAAATCAGTGATATCTAAACTGTTTACCCCATTTACTATAACTCATTTCCTAAAAGAATAATTGAAAACTCTTAGAGATACTATTGTTTATACATTATGAGCATTAGAATTTCTGTTGAAGAACTCCACGATATTTGAAAAAGTTCTTAAGTTTAACATGTGCACATCTTTTAATTATATTAAATGTCTTTAGCTGTTGCTTTGTCACGGCTTGGAAGGAATTTGTTAGGTTAAATAAAAGAATTTGCTGGAACTGGGGTTACTCAAAAACCATCTGCCGTTCATTATTGGACCATACTAGATAGGTATAGAAAAAAAAATTACAGCAATAGTTGACAGATTATGAAACAGCTTGCAATACCAGATTAAGTGTAAAACTTAGGTGGTGGATTAAATGAAGTGCAAATTGTTAGTGATGGCAACACAACATATATCCCTGGAAAATTGAACAGAAAAGTGAAATACAGGTCTTTCCCAAAAAATAATTTGATAAGTATTCTTTGTGATTATACGGCTTAAGAGATGTCACAAATGAGTTGGTGTCTAAATACCTTTCATTCTATTTCCAAATATAGAATTAATAAAAAGACTAAAAACTGTGATGTAAGAAAAAGTTTGGAGGAGAAGGTAATACAAAATTTATATCTAATGTGTGAAATACAGATGAAAATCGTTTGCTTTAATAAAAATTTTTGAAGTTTTAATATTTTAATGTTATGAAATAATATAACAGATATTAAATATTAGTTGAGTATTTATATCTCAATAAAAAGGTAATGCATTATTGTTAGTCTTTTCTTGCTTGTATATGGAAGTTACTATAGATGAGAACTAGTTGAGGCACAAGTATCATGTTTCATTTTTTTTTATGGATGACTTAAAGTTAAGCATATATTATTTGTTTTCTATAATCATTATCCTAATCAGTCACTGACCCAAGATTTTTGTAACATTCACTTTTAATTAAAGTGAGAGATCTTGTGTTTGTAGAAGAGATATACTCATTGCAAAGAAATGATAATGGCATCTATATGTGTGGTAATTTAATAAAAAAAAATTATGTAAGTTATTATGTTATTTCACTAAATTTTACAGTACATGCAAGTATTTCTTCCAATTTTACAGAGAAAAAAATCAGCACTAAGTAGAAGGCGAGACCGGGGCTCAAAAAGAAATGGTTTAACAAAACAAATTAGCCAAGAACTCAACATATACACAATACTCCAACAAACAACAGCAAAATGCATATGTTTCTCAAGAGTTTATAAAATAATTACAAGAGCTGAGAATAACATGGTATAAAAAATAAGCCTTAATATATTTAAAGAGTTAAAATTATAAAGTTATAATTTATGATCATTATGAATTAAAACTAGAAATTAATGGAAAAGCCATTATCTGCAAATGCTTGAAAATTAAACAATACATAGTTTAAAAGAATGTCTCATATAATTTGTCATAAATTTTAAAATATACAAAAATTAATGAATTGAAAATTCAGCATGCCAAATTACATGAAATCTAGATGAAGGAGTTCAGAGAAGAAAGCATACAGTATTAAACGTTTATACTTAAAAACAGAAAAAATAAGTCTTATCTCAATAGCCTTCAGTTTCTATCTCAAGAAAGCAGAAAAACATAAACCCAACACAAACAGAAAAAATAAAATTACAAAGAGCAGAAATTAATTAATTTATATATATAATTTCCATATATACAGAATCCTTGAAATGACTGTAAGTAATTGAGAAAAAATTCAAACAAAATCTTGATTATTTCAAAAATGTTAATAAAATTAGTGAAACTAGAATAGTGATAATAAAACAGACAGGATACAAACCACTGATAATAGACATGAAACTGGAGATACCATAGATTTTGAAGCCATTAAAGGAAAATAAGGTAATAATACAAACAACTTTGTGCTCATTAATATGACAACTTAAAAAAAATGGACTGCTTTCTCAAAAACCACAAACTTCTAAAACTCAACCAAGAAAAAATAGACAACCTGATAAGCTCTATAAGCATTAAAAATATTTAATTTGTAATTAAAGACTCCCCAAAACAAATATCCAAGTTTATATAATTTCACTGAATAATTTTGCCCAACATTTAAAGTAGAATTAAAACATATTTTATAAAATCTCTTCCAAAAAATATGAGTAAGGGAATATTTCTAAGCTGACCAGATGTACCTTTTAGATGAGACAGAAAATAAGGGTACTGTCCTGTTTTAAAGAGTACTTAGGGACAGCCTAATATCACTGGGCTTAATTTAAGGTGTCAGTATACTGACCATACACACCATTTGAAACGAGACAATACCATTGTTTTTTGTTCTGTTTAAAATGGTATGTGTGGTCAACTTATATATTGCTCAACTCATTTATGAGACTAGGGTTACCTAGTTATTCAAATTAGACAAAAACAGTAACAAACAAAACAAAAAAGAAAGAAAACAATACTATCTCATGAACTAAAACATAAAAATTATCAACATAATGGTTAATTAAATGTAGCAAAAATTGAAAAGAATTATACAACATTACTTAGTATGCAAGAATAATTCAACATGTAAAATATACAATTATTGTAATCTAACATACAAATAGCTAAGGAGAAAAATTATATTTTCTACGAGTTGGTGCAGAAAAAGCATTTGATAAAATCCAACAAACATTTAATATAGAAAAATCTCAAAAATTAGAAACAGAAGCAAACTTTCTTTTGTTTACTGTTAAATTTATTACGGTGACAAAGTTTAGTAAAAATTACATAGGTTACAAGTGTACAATGCTACAATACTTTGTGTATAGTGTTTGCTCACCACCCGGAATCAGCTCTCCTTCCATTAGCATATATTTAACTCCCCTTCTTCTTCTTCCACCCTCCTCCCCCCTTACCCTCAGGTCACCACTGAATTATTGACTATGTCCATGAGGTTTTGTGTCTTTGTTGCTTTCAGTCTTACCTTCCACATATGAGTGAAGTTATAAGGTTCTTAGCTTTTTCTGTCTGGCTTATGTCTCTTAGTCAGATGATCTCAAGTTCCATCCATGTTGTTGCAAATGGCATTATTTCGTCTTTTCTTGTAGCTGAGTAATATTCCATTGTACGTATGTACCACAGTTAGGGAACTTTCTTAATTTGCTAAAAGCATGGACAAAAAACAACCAACCAAACAAACAAACAAATCCTACAGCTGATACCATATTTAAAACTGAAAGACTGAATGCTTTTCCACTAAAATTGGGAACAAGACAAGGATGTCCAGTATTTTCTCTTATTTGACATAATACTAGAAGTTTTAAACAAAGCAAGGAAGTAAATACAAACATGCATACATACATACCTATATGCATACAGACACACGTGCATACATACTTACATACATATTATAAATGAAGAAATAAATAAATTCTATCTGTAGGTGACACAATTGTCTAGGTCAAAACTCCCAAAATATCTACAAAATAATTTCTAAAAATAGTAAGTAAATTCAGCAAATTGACAGGATATAAGTATAATGTTAGGTTGAGTGAAAAGGCTAATCTCAGAAGGTTATATTTTGCAGAATTCCATTTATGTAACATTTTTGAAATAACAAAAATGTTGACATGGAGAAAATCAGTAGTTCCCAGGAATTTTTCAGAAGGTGTCTTTGGAAGGAGGGGAGAAGGTGGCAGCAGCCACAAAAGTATAGCAAAATAGATCCTTATAGTATAATTTTTTACATCTGGACTATGGTCATAGTCACACAAATCAACAAATGTGATAAAATTATGCAGAACTAAATATGCCCTCCACACACACACACAAAAATAAATACACATAAAATGATATAATCATTAGATTGATGGATTATACCAATGTCAATGCCCTGGCAAAATAATGCAATTGAGGAATAGCTATATCTTGTTGCTTTGTGTCATTTTTCACAAGTGTATATGAATCTAAAACTACAGCAAAAATTAAAGTTAAAATACAAAAGAAATGGTTTGCTAACTGTTGCACAGTTGCTCAGGGACAGTGCTAAAATATGGAAGCCACGTTGTACCACTTCTTCTTTGGGTTTCTTTTCCCTTCACAATGATAAGGTCTCAAGATAGATTATGATATAAAGTTAAAAACGACTTGTATTATTATCAATTACATGAACTGTTGTTATGGTTATGAATTCCTATAAGTAACAAAAAATAAATAAATAATATTATGAAAGTGTAATAGTTAAGAAAACAGGAATAGTGGAGCTATAGCAGAAAGTTGAACTAGCAAGTTTTCTTTACTATGCATAAATACATGCCAAGAGTTACTATACTCCTGACCCATTTTGTATTTATTATTTTCTGGATGACATAAAACGATCCATATTTTCAATTTTTAGTAATTATGTTTAATTATGCTGAAAATCAGAGGAAGCTGGGATGGCTCAGCGGACTAAGTGCTCGCTTTGCAGTCCAGAGTCTGAGGATTGAGTCCCAGCCCAAGCCCTTCTGGACCCATTTGCTGAACTGGGATGTGCCCCAGTTTGGTTCTTGCTGGGGCATGCTTAACATATGGGAGGCTCCTCGTTTGGCCTCCAGCTCAAGGGTGCATGATTCCCATGTGGGACTCCCTCTGGCTCAGTTCCCATTTATGTGGCCCCCACCCACCTGTGTGGAATGAAACTGTCAAAAACTGATGATGTACAACTATGAAGACTGCTCTGGGCTCTCCCTCACTTTCTTTCTGTCTGTCTTTGTCTGTATCTGTCAAAAACAATAAAATAATTTTTTTAAAACAGAACATCAAAAGAGAAAATTATTCTATCTGGGAATATTCACTTTTTTTTTTGTAATTATTTCTTCACTATTTTTTTTAATATTATTATATTTTATTGTTAAATTTAATGGGGTGACATTGGTTGGTAACAATTACATAGTTTCCTGATGTACAACTCCACATCACATCACCCATGCATCGCATTAGGTGCCCAGCTCCCAGAATCAGGTCCCCTCCAACACCATATATCTGGTGCCCACTCCCCCCGCCCCCCACAACTTTCCCTCCCCCCTCCTCCCTCCTCTCCAGGTAAAACACCAAACCATTGAGTGTGTCCATAATGCTGG
>PVKE010038212.1:0-15545 GCA_004027555.1 Craseonycteris thonglongyai
TGTCAACTATGGAGACTGCTCTGGGCCCTCCCCATTCTCTCTGTCTCTCTCTGTCTCTGTTTCTGTCAAAAATAAATTAAATAAATAAATAAATAAATAATGCGATGGAGCATTCAACCTACAAAACCAGATTACCCCCCAAATGCAGTCAATTACATGGAAAGAGATTGTGTGTGTGTGTGTGTGTGTGTGTGTGTGTGTGTAAACTTCACACTTTTATCGTGAATCACTGGACTAGGTCTCAAAAACAGCAGAGAACAGCATCTCTCCCAGAAGTTCAATACCTTCTGTTTTAGAAACAAAGGCAGCCACCTGAAACTATTCTCCAGATGTACTCTAGATTTATACAATCAGAAAGTATTTCTTCCATATAATTCTAAGTTCCAATGAGAGCTTAGTATCATCCACATGTCCCCAGTTTATAACTTCACCAAGTAAGCCATATGAATTGGGCTCAGAGACAGGCTGCCATTCCTGCTTAGTCATAATTATGCCCAGAGTGTCCTGGTAAGTTATGGGACATCACTGCAAGAGGACACTCTGATTCTGGCAGACACACCTCCATTCAAGAAACCCCACCTCTTAGACTAGCCCTGCACAGCCCAATGGAAATATAATAAATACAAGCTGTATACCGGTATGTAATTTTACATTTTCTAGTCACCACATTTTTTTAAATGTAAACACAAATAGGTGAAATTAATTTCAATAATATATTTCATATAAAAATGAAATATATAAAATATACGAACATATATGTGATATATATAAAAATAATAGATTTAACATGTAATAAATATTAAAAATTGCTGAGATACTTTACAGTCCTTTTTTTTTTTTGTACTCAGTCTTTTAAATTCCATGTGTACATTACACTTAAAGTGCATCTCAATGCAGGCAGCCCACATTTCAAATGCTCAAGAGCCACAGGTGGCTCCTAGCTACTGTAGTGTTTTAGAGAAGTGCAGGATTAGTGCACTTCTACCTGATTACTCAGTAAAGACCTTTTTGTGCTCTTTATTACTTATCAACATAGCCCATCTCGTATGAATTTAAATTGAAGCCCAACCATATAGAGATGAAAAAGCAAAATAGCCTGGTGCAACTTCTATTTACTCATGAAATAATATATACTGAACACCGTCTTTGTGCCAGGCACTGAATCACGAGCTTTCAATAGTTCATTTCCTTTAATGCACACAACCCTATGAGAAGATACAACATAATCCCCACTTCACAGATGAGAGAACTGAGACACAGAAAATGAATCTGCCTAATGCACATGCCTAACAGGTGGTGGTGGTGCTCAGATTTCAACGCAAGCAGGCTGATTCTAGAACATACACTCTTACCCACCACACCTACTCAACAAAGGACAGGAGATAAATGGTTAAGATTTCTTAGGGCAGGGGTGGCCAACCTTTTGGCGATTGAGTGACAAAGTTTATGAAATAAGAGTATACTCGCTCAACTCGTGTGCCAACCCATCGAGTGAGATAGAGGTATCGATTATTTTTATGTTTATAAGAGCATAAACAATAATTTTTAAAATGGTATTCACAGCTCCGCGTGCCAAAATAATTGCTCTGCGTGCCACTTTGGGCACGCGTGCCACAAGTTCACCACCCCCATCTTAGGCTAATGTGAGTATGCATATCAGAAAAAAAATTCAAGGAAGCATTTGAAAACACTGAGACAGAAATCTAGGTTTGCAATACAGAGATAAATTCACCTACAAAGTAAGAAAGGGAAAAGAGCAAGAAACATGTTCATCGGGAAAAAAAGAATTGGCAAACCAACTGAAAGTTTTTGTAACAAGTGGTGGTGGTGATGGTGATGATAATGATGATGGTTATAAGAATTAACATTCTGGAGCCTTTGCATTGTGCTAAAGTCAGGGTTGCTCAACCCAGTATTATCAACATTTGGGGTCAAATATTGGTTGTGGGAGTTGTCCTGCATATCAGGACATTTACCCACTAAACATTAATAGCCCTCCACCCCTACAACGTATGTCAATCAAAAAATGTTTAGAAAGCCAGGGTGGCTCAGCAGGTTGAGCATTTGCTTTGCAGCCCCGGGGACCAAGGATCGAATCCCGGCTCCAGCCCATGTGGACCCATATGCTGAACTGCAGTGTGCTTCCCATGTGGGAGGCCCCCAGTTCAGGTCTCGTCCCCCTCCCCGGTTTGGCCCCTGGCTCGAGGGGGCATGCTTCTCATGCAGGAGACCCCCAGCCCAGTTCCTGCCCTGTGCTGTCCCTGCCCACCTGTGTGGAACAAAACCATGCCAAAAAACTAATGACATACAACTATGGAGACTGTTCTGGGCCCTCCCCCTTCTCTCTGTCTCTCTCTGTCTCTGTCAAAAAACAATAAAATTAATCTTTTTTTAAAAAATGTCTTTAGACACTGCCATATGTCCCCCTGGGAGGCAATTTCCACCAGCTGAGAACCCCTATACAAAGTGCTTCACATACATTGTCATATATCCTTCACAGCAACCCTACAAGGAAGTAACACTATTGCCCTCACTTTACAGATGAGAAAACTGAGTTTGGTTGAGTAGCTGACCCGAGGCCAGCCAGGACTGGAATCCAGGGTCATCTGATTATAACATATATCTTTACTGATGGTCAGTACAAGTTCCCCTCTTGTCTCTAATTCATGTGCAGATATGCATGCTTTCCCCCTACCTCTTCTGATCCCAGAGAGGAACAGAAATGAAATTTCAGCTACAGAGATCATTGCTGAGAGGTTTCCCTCCTACCACAACCACCTTTAGCTTCCCCTTTTGTCTTGTGCTCATTTAGTGCTATTTGCACCCTTCTGTGCACAGTTAACCACCTTTCAGAAAATTGGTATGGTATGCATGAACAAATGAATGTTTCAAGCCTGAACACATACTCAGAGAGAGTGTGTCCTCATGTGCTTAATACAAAAGTCTAACCAATTGCAATTAAAAGTCACAAATACGTTTTTATAAGGAAATTAATCTATCAGCCTATCAAAGTGAGATGCGAGTAGAAATGTAAAGTTCACAAATGGAGCTGAAGTTCAAACTGCTACAAGTTGTAAATTTTTTCTTGAAATCTTAAACACATGGGATACAGAAGCTAATTATTCTGTTCTATTTCAGTATGTGAAAATTACATATAATCTGCCTGTTAAACAATCAAAATTATTTTAAATGATAATTGACTATCAAACTAGGCCAATTTACACCTACAATCCCTCTGAAACCACCCAGAAACTGGGAAAACAGCAGGAGAAAAAGAAAAACATTTCCATGTGTTTCAATTTATTTCTGTTTCTTAACCATCAGTCCCCAAGTTTAAAAAGAAAGAAAATCAGAAAAGTATGACTAAACACAACTGATTAATAAGGAAGCACTTTGCAAGCATTGGAAGTTTTGCATTATTTGATTTAATGATGCCAAGGAAAACCCCATGACTCTCACCCTTAACACAAGCCATTATTCCATTGTGGCTCATGGAAAAATTTTTTTAAGGGAAAAAATGGTAATCTTCTAAACATCTCATCATCAATATTTTTAAAGAATTATACGATTTGTTTAATGTCTTTTATCCCATCCCAATGAAGAAAAGAGCATTTGTATTCATACTACAAATTGAACTGTGTTGGTCAATTATAGAAAACAAATTTAATAGCAGATTCTTCTTAGTGTCTAGAAGGGCTAAGCTAGAGAGATGAAGAGAAAAAGAAAGAAAGGGAGGGCAGAAAAGGGAAGAGGGAGAAAGAAAGGAAAAGAAAAAAGGAAAGAAAAACTAACAAAGTGATCTCCCTAATGGTTTGTGCGAGACTCTGATCACCCCACAGCTCTATATAAACTCTCAAAATCCCTTCACTGGGCATTATGGAATCCAGGGCCCTGTAGAGCAAAGTATGCCAACCTATATCCTCAACTTCTTTGAGGGCAATAACTCCCTTTTCCTGACTTACGGTAATCCGTTCACCATCCCACCCTCCTTAGCAAATACTTCATACCTTCTCCTTCAAAGTTCTAGCAACTCCTTCCCGCACCCTTGCTTTCAGCTGATGGCCTTTCCTACCGATTTCACGCAGAAAATAGAAGCTGCAGAGAGAACTCCCTTGACCTGCCATGACTTCAATGACCTGTAAACTTGCATTTGTGGTCAGATACTCTACCATCACTCCCACAACTCCAGGTGCTCTGTCCACATGTCTATCTATGGCAGCCCCTCCTCTGGGGCACAAAACCCCATTCCCTCCCCCATCATTCTAGCAGTGCCCTCTGTACCACATCATATCTATCAGCAAATATATCCTCATGTCTCATCTCAGAAACACCCTCTCCTGACCTGTGCTTCCTACTCCACCTACTAGCCCATTTCTCCCCATTCTTCTTTTGCAGCCAAATTTCTTAAAAATTTTGTCTAGGTTATGACCTCCAATTAGAAGCAAGCTTTTCCCTTCTATCACCTCCCCAAAAGAGCTCTTAGCCGTATTGAGGCCATCAGTGACCGTGAAAAGTTCAACAGACAATTTTCAGTTCTCATATTACCTGATCTATCGAAAGCATTTGAAAAAATTGACCATGCCCTGCCTGTGAGCACTTTTCTTCACTTAACTTCAAGATGACCATACCCTCCGGCTTCATTCTACCTCATCTACCTGACCTCTTAAGGTTGGAATACCTCAGGGTAGTCCTTGGCCAATCTCTCTTCTCTGTTTATGTTACGTACTGTATATTATACTCACCCTCTTGGTGATCTGATCCAAACTTCTTTTTTTTTTTTAACTGAACTGGGGGCACACCCCAGTTCAGCACGTGGGTCCGCCTGGGCCGGAGCCAGGATTCAATCCTCAGTCCTCAGTCCTCAGGGCTTCAAAGCAAGCGCTTAACCCGCTGAGCCATCCCGGCTTTCCCCTGATCCAAACTTCTGATGATCGGTCCTAATTTTATATTTTTAGTCTGCATGTCTCTCCCCTGAATTCCAAACTTGCAGCACAACTGAGTAATCATCTCCACTTGGAAATCTAATAGACATCCCAAGCTTCAGATGGCCAAAATCAAATGCCTGGGTTTACCTTCCAAACCTGCTCCCCTAAAACATTCCCCGTAGTAAATGACAATTTCAATCCTACCAATTGCCCAAGACCCAAACCTTAGAATCATTCTCAATTCCTTTTCTCTTCTATCTCCTATGCAATCTATGAATGAATGTACCCATTTTTATCAAATATACCCAAAATCTGACCACTTCCCACCAGATCACTGCTACCATCCTGGTCAAAGTCTTCAACTTCTCTCACCCAGACTACAACATCGACCTCCTGGATTTCCGCTTCTACTGCTGCCCTCCAATAGTTTGTTCTCAACAATCATAGAAATTCTGTTAAAACATCCCATTACTCTCCTATTCAAAACACTGTCCAATGAAACTTTCTACAGCAAAACCCATACACACATAAAATCTGTGAGAAAATTCAACAGTTTGACCTGCGTTTAATTTTGCCCAAACCTCAAGAAGTCTCATACAGTGTGAGTGTTCTTGGTTTCCCCTGAACCTGTGCAATGTAAAGTGATGTTTAAAATCCTCTAAAATAAACATGCCAATAAAATGGGCAGTAGACCATCCTACAGATTACCTCCCTGATGTTCCTCCCTTATTTATTTGATTATTCAGAGTCTGCCATTCTGTGTCTGTGAAGCCTGGGATTAGGGCAGCAGGTGCAGGATAATATTCTGTCACCGCGACTACACCATTGCCTCCACTAATGCATGCAAGCTGTCAAGAATGACGGGATTTTATAATCTCCCTAGTTGGGCTTTTCTCACCACCTAAACAAAGGAGAGGCTAATCAAATTCCATTTCAAATAACATTATTGCCCTTCTATCACCTCTTTCTTTTCCAAAAGTATCCTTGCAAGAAATATATGACCCAGCCATTAATGCTAGAGAGATATGACTGGATAAGGGGATGGGACAAATCCCACATTCACATCTCTAGCTCTCACTTTCCACAAAAGCTCTTTGTCTGTGACTGGAATAATTCACTTGGTGTGTAATGAAACCTGGAACTAACAGATGAGCATCTTCTTACACATTTGTAGGCAAATGTGATTCTCACAAATGATTCCTGTTTACACCTTCAATTCTATTCTTCTCCATGATCACTCCTTTCCTTTGAGTAAGACTTTTACAATGTCATATTTACATATTCAAACCCCAAATCATCATTTTCATAATAAATATTTGTGAAGCACATTTTGTGGGCTAAGGACTATGCTCAGCCCTGAACGTACAATGGTCTCCAAGCTGAAAGTCTCTATTTCATAGAGCTGAAAGTCTAGACTTTCCAGTTATTTCAAATGCTACCCCTTCAGAAGGCCTTCCAAGATATCTTCCTTATTCTACATGCTCACGGTACTCTACCCACACTGTACTATTGGGCTGTACCATTTTCTACTTTGTATGGCTGCTGTGTACATATTTCATCTATCCTACCCATCCATAAGAAGCCTAATCCTTCACTTTTGGACCCCAACCATGCCTCACCTAATACCATGCCTAGAGGTGGCAGCACCCTACCACCACCAAAAATAATTAAAAACTGAATAAAAACAAAAGGGAGAAGAAGTGTGTCAACCTTTAAAAACAGCACCAGTTACACTTCCAAAGTCTACAGAGATGTCACAGATAGGAAGAGAAATTTATGACAATTATGGAGCAGTAGAACATTCATATTAGGAGACAAAGAGTACAAAAATTATAGTGCACCAATTATTGCTCACTTTCTAGTCTTAACACACTCTAAATAAATAGGGGAAGGCAAAAAATATATGCCAGTTCAGTAGTAGCCGTTAGGTGAAAAGTATTGATCACAGGTGAAAACTATTACATGGGAGAAGAAAAATATATCAAGGAGTTCAGTTAATAAATGTAGGAGAAACCCTGCCAGTCAGCCAGACCTTGAGGTGAGAGTCATACTTCATGGAGAAAGAAAGCAAAATGCAGAGAAAAAGCAGGTCTCACGGTGGAATAATCTATATCCTTTTAACCACAAGAGTAAGACACACAGAAGGAGCAGTTTTCATGATCTCTAGAGCTGTGGACACAATATTCGGTCACCCTGACAAGGGTACCCTCTAGTTCATGACAATGGCATAAGAATGAAAAGAGCCACCTCCAAATGAAATGAAGCATCCCACTAAGATGGCAGGTGAGATGCACGTGTGGTCTTGTTAGTGCCACCTCAGGGGTTGTGCCACAGAAAGAATGATGTTCCAGATAGTAAGTCGAGCCCATGTTCTCAAGGGAGTTGGCCTGTTGCTTCTTCAGCTGACTTCAGTTAGAGTCAGCAGAAGTAATAAATCATGTAATTGTCTGGTCCATTATCTCACTTCAACTACCCCTTAAATTCTGCTGCTTGGAAAGAAATCCCAGAAATCAGGACGCCCAAGCTGAGAACGCATAGATGTCGTTCTGTGGATTAAAAAAAATTGGTTCAGATCATCCAAGAAACCTGCAGGACTCGGTCATGCCCTTACCTGGGAGGGCTAGACCCATCCAGATGGAGGCCAAGAATACGAAGTTAACAACTAACAACAGCTCTAAAAATCCAACTTCACAAAAGTTGCTAAATTTTGGTGGTTAAATCTACAGCTAAAAGGGAGTCTAAAATAAGGCTGAAATTTTAACAATAAAAAATTATCTCAGTTAATAATTCCTTTTTCATTCTAAACCATTGACAAGCAAGAAAATAAATGACCATGTTGAAATCAGAAATGGAAAAAAGTATTCTTATAATGAAAAAAAAAGTCTTTTCAAAATCTCTCTCCACAGGATAAAATGGCCTGATTAGTAACTAATTGTTAATTAGCTTTCCATCAGCTTTTCCATCAAGTGTATTTTACCCTCCACAAAAGATCTATCATTCAACTTCTTGGAAATCCTCCCACTGAGTTTCAGAAAACACAATTACAACTAACTCAACAATGGGTTTCTAATAATGCTCTCATTCTTATACCATAAATAGAATGCTATGAGTTTCTTCTTATAGCTTGCTTTTCAAACTAGACTAACTCTAGATCATTTTCCCATACCCTCAACCACCCTGGTTAAGTAATGAGAATGTTAAAAGCTTCATTAACAGTGAAAAACAACACAGGACAGCAAATGGTAGTGACTGGCTGCCTGGTGCATTGCATTTAGAAGGATTCTAAAGCCAAAACTAGGTTTAGAGGGAAAGTCTCACGATTGATTAGTGATTTCTGCCATTGGATCCAAAATGGAGAGTGACAGTTTGATTTGTCATTGGCACTATCTATATACACACTAGTTGGAAATAAGAGAAATGAATTAAGAAACATTTTCAGGGGATGCTGGAATAGTTCAACAGGTTGAGCATTTGCCTTGCAACTGAGAGGTTCAGGGATCAAATTCAACACAAAACTGGTAACCGCCAGGATGGTGGTGAAGTTTCTCACCTCCCATGCAAGAGGCCTGCAGTTTGGTTCTACCGCTAGTGACCCACATCCACCTGTGTGGAATAAAACTATGTCAATAATTAATGATGTACAACTATGGAACCTGCTCTGGGCCCTCCCCCCTTCTCTCTGTGTCTCTCTCTCATCATCTCTCAAAACAATAAAATAAATCTTTAAAAAATAAAAAGAAGAAATATTTTCAGTATCAAAAAGGTTCTTTAGTTGTTTTGGTTTTCAGATTCAGCTAGTTCCCATGCAACATAATCAAGAGTTCACTAACCTGGCCTAATGACAGAGTGGGATTATCATTCTGTGGGATGTAATCTACCTTTTGGCCTAGGTCACATCCAGGATTAGCAGGAAGCACTACTCTTAAGGTCCCTCCCAGGTCAGAGGAAACCACCCACTTAAGGTTGGACTCTGACAGCCTAATAGGACTGTGGGCAAAATGCTGTGGAGGAAAAGCACTGCACTTGGAGCACCTGCTTCCACTTCTAAATGTGACTCCTACTATGTCAGACTGACCCCGCACCTTAGTTTCATCATCAGTTAAATGAGGACAATGGCTCTTGCACTCACCTCAAAAGATGTTAAAACGAGAACCTAAGTGAAGCATTCAGACCACAACATACCTGGGCACCTTTCAATCTCATCCACAGGAGACATTTCACAAATAAATGCTAAAGTAGGTTCTCAAACACCAACACTGCAAATTATTCTCCACTAAAGGACTGTCATAAGGAGCAGGAAGCTGAATTTCCTGCTCTCCCTGGACTGAGGCCACAGTGTCACTCCACCTAAGTTGCCTGGTGACAGCTTTCAGTGTGCACCATTGACTGCACCCCCCTCACCAGTGAGGTTAGAACAAAATAATGTCAGTGATTAACGTCTGTCTACAACTTTAGAGTTTACCAATCATTGACTCTGGGAAGACTCTCACATCAACTAGAAATATTACCATCATTTCTATTTTAGGAATAAGGAGACTGAGAAAGAGAAAGATTAAAAAATAGGGAGTGGGGGACAGGAAGAAGGCTATAGCCTTGATTCTAAATACTGTGCCATGCCCACTATTTAAGGTATTATCAACTCAAGTAAGAAGGCAGATTGAGACAGCTGAATGGTGACTCTGTATTCCCTATTATCACTTAGAAAGGGATCAAAGAAAATGAGCTTCAATTATAGAGGCAGAAATTAAGATTTCACATAAGGGAGAGTGTACTGATAAGGTAACCACGTACAGGGGAGGATTACTAATGAGATTGTGTAGAACATCTCTCCAGGGGAGAGAAGAATGTCCCTGCAATCAGATACTTTTTTTATTTGCCAAATTAAAATAGGCCTATGGGCTTTAGGAAAAATATTAAAAATAACCTTCTCTGTCCCCTGATCATCATAATGCCCCCAAATCATATCTGATGGAAGATTAGTTTTTCCATTCCATGGATGCTATTCAATTTTAAGTCAAATCAAATACTCACCGGCTCTGCACAAAACACAGTACAGCAGATGACATGCTATGCAATATATTCAAGTAAACATATTACAATCCTGTAGTGAAAATAATAGCAAAGATATTATCCTCTGCTAGATAAAGGTGAAGAGGCCTTTCAAGAGACAAATTATTTTTAAAAATAATATTTTAATGTTTCAAATATCAACCTTATCAAGATGCAAGTGGATTTTTCTTTACAGTGATTTTTGGCCCTTGACTGTGGAAATATCTCACATCTTTGACTCTCCATCCTGAACCAAGTTAACCTCATAAAATGATTATTTTCTTCACAATATTTGCAACCGACAAAAGCCCCCTCTATCTTCTTGGGGGTTGTTACTGGACAGTTTAACCCTTTTCGTGCAACGGGCCAATATATCGGCTTTTGCATCTCGGGTGAAAAGTGTGGCAGGCCAATATATCAGCTCATACGGAGACCATTAAATTACCCTTCGCATTTCTCCTAGTACTGCTGGCAGAAGGTAGCACTAAGAGGGTTAGAAAGGAAATGGTGGGCATCGGGCACCGTGACTCAAAAACTCCTAATTCTCTAGAGAGATGAAAAGGATTCATGTCAACTCCCTTACTGAGATGCATTTTGCCCAAAGGTACTGGTACTCATTAACTTCTGTTTATGCCCCTTCTTTGACCAGTATACTCGAATTCACCACACCATAAATCCTCTTTCAGGGCAAACCATCAGAATTGGAAAACTTAACTAGCTTTCCACTGGGGTAAAAGGGAAAGAAAAAAAAAAATCCTTTGATAATCATTTTAAAGTGTCACTTGGATAAAGGGCCTTTATACAAAGTATACTCAAAAATGGCTTCCAGTAAAATGATGATGGTTATGATCAAGGATCTCAGTAAAAAAGGGCCTCATATTACTACCTTCTTCTCCATTCTGCTCACTGGCCACTTGCTGTAACAGGTAAAGTCCAATCAAGTAGCCACAGCCTAGGAAGTTCTACAATCCATAACCTCACCCAAAACCACACCTACAGCTCTTCCCTATCCACAATTTGCTTCCAAGTCCCTACTACTCGCCATTTCTGCTCTCCAAGTCCTCACACATGTTATTCCCTTTGCCTGGAATGTTCTGTACTTCCCCAGTCATTTCTTGTTATAGCTAAAATGTCACTCCAACAGGGAAGCTTTTTCTGTGTCCTACAGAGGAGAGGCTTCAGTTATGGCCCCACTTATGTGTTCTTTTCATGCCACTTAACAAAGTCCATTGTCCGTATAACTACATATTTAGCATACATCATGCAAGGCTATTAACCTTTTAAAACCAAGGATCAAGTCCATCATTTTCACCTCTATATCCCTAATACTTAAGACAGTTTTTGGCACACTCGGAGTAGGAGCTTAATATATTTATGGAATAAAGAAATGAATGAATTGAAAAACTATAAAGTTCTCTAACTAGAAAAACTTTCTCCTTTAATTATTTTCTCCACAGCCTCTCCAATACTTGTTATGATTTGTCTTATTAATGATGGCCATTCTAATAGGTATGAGGTGGTATTGCATGTGGCTTTGATTTGCATTTTTCCCTGACAGCTAGTGAAATTGAGTATTTTTTATATGTCTGTTGGCCATTTATATGTCTTCTTGGAAGAAGTATCTGTTCAGGTCCTCTGCCCATTTTTTAATTGGGTTGTGTGTCTTGTTGTTGTTGTTGAGTTGTGCAAGTTCTTTATATGGGAGGGCTACCTGGAAAAATTCCATCCATTCTCAATATAATGAGAACAGTTACATGGCTGGATACTTTCTAGACAGCCCTCGGATTTTGGATATTATCAATGCCTTGTCTGAGGCATTGTTTGCAAATATTTTCTCCCATTTAGTTGGTTGTCTCTTTATGTTCTTGATAGTTTCTTATGCTGTGCAGAAGCTTTTTAGTTTTATATAGTCCCCTTCATTTATTTTTGCTTTTACTTCCCTCCTTTTGAGGTCAAATTCAAGTTTGAATTTTTACATTGCTTTTGCAGGCACAAAAAGATTGTTTTTAATCCTCCTTTCCTTTATTTGGCTCACTGGAGAATGGAGGACACTGAAGGAGACAGAAATTATAACTGTCTCCAATACTAGAAACAGCGGCAACTTTCTACCTTTCATTGGGAAAAGCCACTCCCCACTCCTTTCCTTATCTCCCATGGATCCCTTCCTTTCTTCCTTTCTTCCTTTCTTACTTTCTTCCCTTGTCGACTTTCAAACGTAACCACTTTCTGAATAGCAATCAATCAAATCTCATGTCTTTACACTCCGGTTGGAGCAAAAGCTTCTAGAAGACAAAGGATTCAACTCAACTCATCTCTACTCTCAGTCCTCCATGGCACAAAGAACAATGCTGTACACAGTGTCCCAGAAAGCTTCAGTAAGCACGTCAGAACTTTTAGAAAATAGTATTTATTTTTTAAGTTTTTTAAATGGTTTTGGTTTGAAAATTCAAACAATACAAAAAGATAAAAAAATGCCTTCCTCTCAGTCTGGATTCCCCGTGCCTGACAATGACTGTTCCCAGGGCCTTGTCTATGTTTTCAGAGAATCTACATATATACATGCATTCCTATAGCTCCTTCTCTTTACACAAATGGAAACACACACTGTGTTCTGTAGCCGGCTTTTTTTACTTATGCAAACATCATTATGTAAATGTTTCATACTGGTACAAATACCTCTAATTAATACTACCTTATTAATCTTGTTAAAGGCTTCCCAAAATTGAATTTGATGGCTGTACCATAACTAATTGAGCCAGTTTTCTCCTGACATATTTAGTTTGTATACTATTTATAAGAGCTAATTGTACTCACTATAACAGTGTCTTAAACAAGATAAAACTGTCTTTATTACAAAAGGATGTGGAAGCAGATAGTACAAGGCTACTCTTGGTACCCTTCAGTGTCAGATACCCACGCCCTGACCCCTTACCTCTACCAGGCACAACCTCACTCCAAATTCACTTCATGGTCCAAAATAGCTACTCCCACACTAGCTCCAATGTACACATTCCAAGGGGTGGGGAGAGAGAAAGGTATGTTCCTCCTCTTAAGTACACCTCCCAGAAGTTGTACATGCTACTTACCCTTACAACTTAGGGACTCGGTCATACTTCATTTCAAAGATGGTTCGGAAATGTAGTCTTTACCCAGGCAGCCATTGCCCCCACCATAAGTTAACAATTATTTTACTATAATGTGTAGGAAGAAAGAGTTGCAACTGATACAGTCTCTACTATAGATTTCATCCAATCTCTTGTAAATCAAAAAAGGCAGTAAAGAATATTCTTATGTATCTGCATTTATACACTTATATGAGCATATTTTTAATAAATTATTATAAGGACTGTGAGAGGCATTAGTTATTATAAAAGGAATATGAGAGGCTTTAGAGAGCCTATTTTAATTCCCTCATTTTACGGATGAGGCCTGAGACTCAAGAAGAAAAAGGAACTGACCAAAAATCACATAACCTGCTTCCAGCAGAGTAGGATAGCCACATAACATACAGACATACAATAAAAACTGAATTTCAGGTAAACAAATAATTTTTAGTATAAGTATGTCACATATACTTATACTAAATAATTATCCCTTGTTTATCTGAAATACAAATATAACAGAGCATCTTATATTTTACTTCCTAATTCCGGCAACTCTGCAGCAGAGCTAGGCTTAGTACATGTGCGGCCGAAGCACGCACGAGAGCTAGGGTTAGAATTCAGATGTCTTAGACTTCCATCCCACAGCTTTTCCTATGTACAACAAGGCCAAGGCAAGTGGACACTCATGTCATAAATGAGATAGCACCAACAAAGCATACCCATAATCCATAGACAAAGAAAATACCTTCCCACCAAAGATTAGCTTTTATAAGGGCTCAGACACCATGCTTTCCATACCATACACTTAAATTAATTGAATTTTTCTATGTCATAGATGCACCAGTGACAAACCAACCACTCCACAGAGGTTACAGTAAATGCTACAGTCCAAAAGCCATTAGAGCCATGTTCTCCTATTCAAAATAACATTAGCCTTCAATCAAAGCAGACTCCCAGAGGCTGAAAGTAGGCTGAATGTTGCCGGAGTTCTGGTTTAGTGCACATGCAAAGAAGAACACAAGGAGGGATTACAGATATGAGAAAGCATTCAGAACTCCTTTGAAAATCAGTCACTTGGGGAAGCCGGGATGGCTCAGAGGGTTGAGCACTCATCTTGCAGCCCCAGGGTCCGAGGATGGTATTCCAGCCTCAACCTGTATGGACCCATAAGCTGAACTGGGGTGTAACCCAGTTCGGTTCTCGCTGGGGCATGCTTCCCATTTAGGAGGCCCCCAGTGAGGGTGTGCCTCCCATGCAGGAGGCCCCCAGCCTGGTTCCTGCACTGCATAGCCCTGTGGCCACCTGTGAAATGAAACTATATCAGAAAACTAATGACGTACAACTATGGAGACTGCCCTGGGCGCCTCTCCCTTTTCTCTCTCTTTCTCTCTCTTTCTCTCTCTCTCTCTCTCTCTCTCTATCTATCTCTCTCTCTGTTTCTTTCTTTCTTTCTTTCTTTCTCTCTCTCTCTCTCTCTCTCTCTCTCTCTCTCTCTCTCTCTCTCTCTCTCTGTCTCTCTGTCAAAAATAATAAAAATAAATCTTAAAAAAAAAAAAAGAAAAAGAAAATCAGTCACTTGACAGTAATAATAATGTCTGAGAATGGGGAACCAAACAGAAAATCTTCAATTGTGCCAATAGATATATTTCATTACATTCTGAATATATGGCTTAAAAATTAAGACCTAAGAAATTAGGATCTTCTCATATCTCCTTGTTTTTCGTGATAAGATTTTACAGATACACAACCATTTTATAACAACAAATCAAGAACCTTAGCTTTCTAAGCACATTTATGTTATTCCTCTAAAAGAAAACTACCTTAAGACTTAACTTTCCACAATTTAATACACTAGGACAAAAAATTTTTAAAAAGGGAAAAAAATTTGCTTGTAATTCAGTCTCTCGATTTAGCTACCACTTTCCAGCAAACACAAAGAACAAGAGCAACATTTTACAAGCAAACTCTGCAGGGATCAATCAACAACATTCAGGCTGCAAGAAATTCTACTGGGAAAACAATCTTATCTGTTCAATAACCAAATATCAAGTGGAGGCAGTAAATAAGATTTTAAAAATATCGACCAATCACAATGTGTGGTCCTTATTTGTATCCTGATTCAAACAAACTGGCATAAAACAAAAACAAAAAATAATAATAGGGGAAGCCGGGATGGCTCAGTGGGTTAAGCGCTCACTTTGCAGCGCCAGGGACCAGAGATCGAATCCCGGCCCCGGCCCGTGCGGAACCATATGCTGAACTGGGAGCTCCCCCAGTTCAGTTCTCTCTCTGTCTCTGTATCTCTCTCTCTGTCAAAAATAAAAATAAATAAATAAAAATATATTTAAAATAATAAAAAATAATAATAATAATAATAATAAAAACTATTGCACTTATAAAGCGATTGGAAGTTTGAACACTGCCTGAATATTGATATTGAAAAGGGATCACTAATTTTTCAGTGCAT
>PVKE010038213.1:0-15077 GCA_004027555.1 Craseonycteris thonglongyai
CTCTTCACTTCGTCCTTGAAGAGGAATGTACGCGAAGGCATCCTCTTCCAAAAAAGGCCTGTTTCATCCATGTTAAAAACTTGTTCAGGGAGGTAGCCTCCCTCACTGATGAGGTTAGGAAACTTTTCCTCCACGTAACGACAAGCAGCATCGTTGTCAGCAGAGGAAGCCTCACCATACAGAAGCACATTTCTGAGGCGGTATCTTTTTTGAAATTTTTCGAACCAGCCTTTGCTGGCTGAAAAGCCTCGTCCTCGAGGAGGCGAATCACTCCTGGCAGCGCTAGTACTGGCTTGAGGTTCGTCAGCACCTTCTTCAGCCTCTTCATTGTCATCATCGGGCAAGATGTGGTCGTAGAGAGCTTTGGCCTTTGTCCTGATCATATTAGTGTCCAAACTCACTGTCTTTTTCCTGCAATCAGCAATCCACAATGCCAGTGCAGCTTCCATTTTCACAATTCTGTTATTACGTGGAGTTACCACACGTTTTGCTTCTTTATTGAAGGTTATTGAAGCAGTTTTGCGGATGTTTGCTTCCTCTTTCTTGATGTCCCGCATTGTAGATTCATTCACCCCGTCATGGCGTGCCACAGATGCATAACTTCTGCCCTCTTTGATCATATCTAAAAGTTTCACTTTTTCGCTGATGGTCATCTTCTTCCTCTTGGGCGCCCCGGAGGAAGCTTTCGCAGGGGCACAGCGCTTAGGCGGCATTATAAGGGCTTAATTAATAAAAAAAGTTATCGCTTAAACAAAACAAGTTATCGCCAACACAACACTAAAATACGGTATGCGAGACAGTCAATCAACATCATGGACAAGACTGGCGAGCTACAACAAGAGAAGATGCTAGGTGAGGCTGCGATGATGCGCAGACCATCAACTCACAGGGATAAATCCACTCGTACTCTCATTGGTCGATGTCGCACCGGAAACCAATCACGCACCTTTATGAGAGCCCGTGGGATGGACTCTGAGTCAACTCATCTCTTTGTTTGGCAGGCAGGGATCCTTCTCTCTCACGCATCCACATGAAACAACGCTCCTTTCCGCAATGTGGCTGCTGACATGGTTGTATTTTTTCATTTTTATTTTTTGATGAAAATTTGGGAAAACCCGCGAAGCACTGAAGCCGCAAACCATGAAGCGCGAAGTGGCGAGGGAACACTGTATAGTCACAAAAGCGTCATTACTGAATGTAAGAAACAGAAGGGGAAAGTTGGGATGGCTCAGTGGGTTAAGTGCTCACTTTGCAGCCCCAGGGACTGAGGATCAAATCCCAGCCCCAGTCCATGTGGACCCATATGCTGAACTGGGGTGTGCTTCCCATGAGGGAGGCCCCAACTTCAGTTCTCACTCCCCAGTTTGGCCCTTGGCTTGAGGGGGCCTGCTTCCCATGTGGGAGGCCCCTAACCCAGTTCCTGTCCTGTACGGCTCCTGCCCACCTGTGTGGAACAAAACCATTGTCAAAAACTGATGGCGTACAACTATGGAGACTGCTCTGGGCTCTCCCCCTTCTCTCTGTCTCTCTCTATCAAAAACAATAAAATAAATCTTAAAACAAAAAAAGAAACAGAAGGAAGGCAAATCCTGACAAAGATAGTGACGACAGCTGTGTCACTGAGGACAAATAATTCAGATCAGAGCAGTCTTCCCAGTTAAGACTGTTTAAATTTTTATTTTTATTGTTGTTGACAGAGAGAGACAGAGAGAAAAGAGAGAAGGGGGAGGGCCCAAAGCAGTCTCCATAGTGTATATCATCAGTTTTCAATACTCTTTCACTCCACAGATGGGCGCAGGGTGGCGCAGGGCAGGAACCAGCTGGGGGCCTCCACCAGGGGTGGGAGCTGAACCAGGGGCCTCCGACATAGGCTCGCCCCAGTGAGAACTGAACTGGGGGCACACCCCAGTTTAGCATATGGGTCTGCACAGACCAGGGCCAGGATTCGATCCTCAGACCCTGGGGCTGCAAGACAAGTGCTCAACCCACTGAGCCATCCTGGCATCCCCATTTTTAGCAAATCTTACAGTAGTTGACTCTTTAAACTATATGTGTAACATAACTTTGTTAAAAATTAAGAGTGTGGACAAGAGGCAATCTGGAGGCAGCTCATGCAGAATACTCTTTCCGGCGAGTAGGAGGAGCTCTTGGGGTGGGGAAGTTGGGCTAAAGAACAGAGAGGGAATTTGATGCTCTCATTATATGGGGGAGTTGACATGTTTATTATCTGTAGCTAGGACTCTGCAAAGAGGAAGAGTTTGAAGATGCAGAAGAGGAAGTAACCATTGAATATCTGTTCAAAGGGAGTCAGATCAAGGATGCAAGAGGACAATTTTTTAAATGAGAGACTCTTTACTTTGAGACTAGAAGAAAGAGAAATGTGAGTATGAGGGCAGATACATAGATCTAGTAAAAGATTTGGAATCGTTTCTAGAACTTTCACTGACTTCTGGGTAATATATGCATAGAGGACAAAAAGCACACTTCTGGTCAAAAGAAGGCAATTCAATGGCTTTATTAAACATTAAGACAGAGATCAGCGAAATGCCTTTCCAAGGATGCATCAAGTTAACTTGTAAGTATCAGATGGGCAGAGATCAGGGCACAATGCAGACTGACGTCTCTGTGGTGTTTCCTGAGAACCAACCCATTCCACTTTCTGAGAGAACTGACCCCTCACTTCAGAGGTGGGTGCCTGGCACTCATGTTTGTACTGTGAGATCTTGTCTGCTGGTCATAGTACAGTGGATGGGAATGGACACCTGCCCCAAGTTTGACCAGTCATGTATTCTTCCAAGAATTTAAATTGTGACTGAGAGGCACAGTCCCTGTGGGTGTCCAGAGATGAGGTGATATACAAACTCAGGAGCTGTAGGGTGGGCATGCTGGCTGAAAAGGACAGTCCACAGAGAGAGGGGAATATGCCTAGTATATCTAGCATGCAGAGAATTGGAGGACACAGACCATATGGCCCAGAGAGAGAGCAAAAAGGGCTGCTCTCGGTTCTTCTGGGTTTCAGTTCTGAGTTCTGTTCCTTCGGAGGCCTGGCTAAAACCCTCACTTGGGTTCTGGGTACCAGCCCTGCATCTTCATTGTAAATATCCTCCCCTCTGGCCATGATCATTCTAAGAGGGTTTCTGTTACTGGCAAACAAAAATCTGGACTTCGAGGCTCCTCTCTACTTCTATCAAGTCTTGATTTCTCTCAACTTACTCTCTCTTGGGAAGTCCACCGAGTCCCCACGATCTCTTGGTGTCGTCCTTTTCCAAGACAAAATACTCACAAAACCCCCACCTTGCTCCTACTTACTTGTATCTTGCTGAACTGTTATGCCCTAAAAAATCCAGGTTCTCCAGAAAGCCTTCCTGCACCCCCTCAGGTCTCAGGAATCCCCGCCTGAATGACTGCCGATAGCACCAGACTCTGTCGGGAGGACCCAGGTCCCAGACCACAGCCTCAGCCCAGAACAGCTGCATCAACATGAACTGGAATGAATGAAAAATTACAGACTCACTGGCCCCACTCCTCCCAGCCCTAAGATTCTAATTTAGTCGATCTGGGTGAAGCCTGTACTTTCCCAAAGGCTTTGAAAACCACTGACCTACACCACTCATCTGGTACTTGACGTAAACTAGTTTGTAGGGTTGCTTACCTCTCTGGTGTATTTTTAATCTTGTTCACAGCAAACCGAATTCTTCCATGCCACATGTTTTTAGAGTATCCAGGTAGATCTCCCTTCTGCCCTCCTCTTAGGAGATACCTCTCCATCTACTCCGCTACCCTACTGACTGATACAGTTGCCCTCAGGTTGAGGAAGTAGCCATCTTCACTAAGCCTCAGATCACTCTTTGTCATGCATAGGACTCTAGGGAATGTAGAAAAAGATTACACCATAGATTATGGCTAGTCACCAGTGGCCTCTTCATTACCAAGTAAGTCTAGACCAGTGTGGCACCCTCATGAACCTTTCCTCTCTCCCGTGCCCTCAGAAATATTGTTGGTTGCAGGGACTGTAATGAATAGGATACTCTGCATCCCCAGATTTTCAAGGAAAATTTGAATTCCGAAGGCAAATTTCTTGACATCTTTGTGAAACAGGCCATTCACAAGTAACACACAATGGACCCCAAATTCATGAGTCAAATGGAGCAAGACGCAGCGGAACCAGCCCGAAGATAACTATCAATTCTCAGTACCAGGTGGTCACCTCAGTATCTCAGTAGTCACCACCCAGAATCCCCTCTCCCAAGTCCCAGCGTCCCTCACATCCTGGGAGAATTGGCCAAGAGCTGGTAAAAGGGGTATAGTGTAAACACCACTAATGAATTTACTACCGCTAGCCAGAGTTTTGGGTAGAGCGAGAGAGAGAGAGAGAGAGAGAGAGAGAGAGAGAGAGAGTGTGTGTGTGTGTGTGTGTGTGTGTTGGCAATGGGAAGGGTTGCTAGTTGGTGATCCACACATCCTGCCATGAGTACTGGAGCCCAAAAGGACAGCTACAGTACAGAGGCTGATCCCATTCAAAGCCAGCACAGTGGGAGTATAATTAGTGGACTAAGGCTCTGAGTGTGTAAGAGCACCAGAATCTTCCAAAGAACACGTAGGATGTCTCCCACAATCCATTTCTCTCAGAAGGGTCATTGCCTAAAGGAGCAAAAACCATGTGACCAAGGTTGTTGGGATCTTATCTCTGTCACCTCCCCAAGACCTCCCCCCTTCCCCCACCTCTGCCCTTCTAGTCCCTGCCCACTACTTGTCCATATCACCCTTCCCTGCCCCACTCCTCCCCACAGAATTCCTGATTTTCCACCCTCCTCCTGTTCAGAGTCACGTCTTTCCTCCCCTAGACCCCCGGGACCTCCTCACCTGAGGGCGCTGGATAAGCGTGTGCCTGTGATAATGAGGACAAGGCCTGCGACCGAGCCCACCAGGCCAACGGCCAGGCCCAGGGCACACACAAGGGTCTCTGTGGTGTCTGGCAGCAGGGTATGCACCTGGGGCTCTGCAAGAGAAAGGAAAGTCAGGGGCCCAGAAAAGGGGTCTAGCGTGAAGGGAGGGCAGGGCTGAGAAGAGTGGGCGGGGGAAGGGGCCCATACCCCAGTGCCTGAGGAGCGGCTGGCGCAGGCCCCAGTGCGCCACCCGGCAGTCGTACACGTCCTCGGCAGTGGGCAGGAAGGTCAGGTAGTGGAACTTGCGGAACAAATGGTCAGGCTGGGAGTAGAAGCTGGTCTGGGCCACCCCCTCGGTGACTGTCCGGCCATTGCGCAGCCAGGTGATATTAACCACGGGGGGGAAGATGTTCTCCACGATGCAGATGAGGACGTTGGGCTGGCCCAGTTCCACTCGAAACTTGGGGAGCACGGTCACCCTTGGAGGCACTGGGAAGAACAGGGCCCTGAGTCTCCCAGGACCATCCCTGCAGCTGGGCCTTACAGGGCTAGGCTTGAGGGACGTTTCCTTCTATTTAGTCATCTGTGCGCAGGGAAGCCTTGGGGCAGCAGTGAAGAGGGGGGAAGAAGGAGGGACTGAGGGCAGTGGGGGTACAGGGGCTCCTGTATCTGACAGGTCCCTGAAGGGGAGTCCAGGTGGGAGGGGTCCTTCCTCAAGGAGGAATGAGGTTGAAGGGATCTGGAAAGAACTAGAGCCTCCTGGGAAAGAAAGGGGCTGAGCAGATTCTGAGATCGGTGTTGCCAGGGCAGACAAAGGCCTGTGAGGTGGGGAAGAGGCTTCTCTGTCCCCCCACCCTCCTTCTGACTGGGGAGGGGGTCAGAGGGCAGGCCAAGTACCTACCACTGGTAGCTCTGGTGTGGTTGGAGCGTTCCACCAAGACACCCAGGTGGGCTTTGATCACCGCAATGCTGGCCAGCCCACCCTGCAGGTCAAAGTGGCTGAAGTCGCCAAACTCAGGCAGACGCCACACAGCCTCGCTCTTGTTCAGCTCCACAGAGAACAGCTGTTCCCCATCAAACTCATGGGTGAACTGACCCGAGGCACCATAGGACTGGTAGAAGGCTGGTCCATAGGAGCCCATGTGGTCAGCTGTGTTGGGTGAGTGCAGGGTCAGGGAGAGAAGAAAACACATCAGTCTCATCGGTGAGACATGCTGTGTTGAGTCTCAGCCTGAGTTGTGTCCTGGTTCTGAGGGGGCAGAGTCCTGTTCTGACCTGAACTGGTCCTTGGAGTGTGGGAGGCTGGTCAAGGGGTCAAGAGAGAGGACAGAGGGCAGCAGGCTCATGCCCAACACACTGGCCAGCAGACACACAGGTGCAGCCTGGCACACCGAGTTGGGGAGAGAAGGGGCAGCCTAAACCCCTGCTTGGGATTCCCAAGGCTGAATCGGCTATGATCCACTGCTCTGTGCTTTGAGGTCCTGTGTGTAAGATGAAGGTATTGGGTGGGGGTGGGGAGGGCGTGAGGAGAAAAATAACTAAGGAGAGAACTGTAAGATGGAGCTTTGAGCACAGAGATATCGTGTGGATGGGTGTGAGGGCATGTAGGCAATGGCTGGCAGGAGTACGTCTTGTGACACAGAGACCAAAGGCATAGGAAAAGGCAGCCCGAGGTATTGTCGAGAGCACTGGAAAAGGAGTCAGAAATTCAAGGTTCACGTCCCAGCTCTCCCATCTCGGAATGCTCTGACTAGACACGTCTCTCCCCATCACCAAAGCTGTTTTCTGGAAATTAGACATTAGGTCTTAATTGGCAAAATTCCTTTAGAATTCTAGGAAATAGCTGTTGAGGGACTATCGTGTGTGTGCCCAGCACAGTGCCAGGTTCCAAGGAAATATGGACAAACCATCTGTGGATCCCACACACAGGAACTCATGTCTACAGCGCGAAAAGGGCAGATAAGAGAGGTCGCCGGTGACGTGGTGCCATCACTGTAGCAGGACTGGACTGGACGGGCACACTCCAAGCCCGGAAGTGCGGGGGAAACGGGCCTGGGAGACAGGAGCATGGCGGGTTGGGTCTCAGCAAGGCGGAAGGAAGAAAAGGCCTGAGGAGACACTGGCATGGCTGGGCCAACCTGCACCTGCATTCTCAGTGAACAGACGTGAGAGAGGGGAGAGGGGCAGGAGATCTCTTGGTAAAGCAAGCTGCCTATAACCCGGAAAGGGAGAGAGCAGTTGAGACTCTGCTGTCTCTCATGCAAGCCAACACCCCAAATCTCCCTGCCTCTCCTCGACCAAGTCACAGCGCACTCACCCTTGATGGACCCTGATTCCTGGGGGCTCAGGAGGGTCAGCAGGGCATGGAGTCCCACGACCAGCCCCCCACGGAGGACCATTGTCCTCTGGTGCTGCCACCAGATACGTCTCAGTTGGTGTGGGGGTAAAGCAGAAAGGAAGAGGTAAGGAGGAAGTAAACAGGGTCTAGGACGGGGGAGACCCCTGCTGTGTTCGGCCAATCAGAGGAATCCTCTGGCTTCAGGTAGCTGTTGCGGGGCAAAGAAGTGAGGAGCCCGGGCCGGAGGATGGAAGGATCTGCTAGGCCCTGGACACCAGGGGGCCGGGCCCTCGGCGGCGTCGGAGGAGGGGCGTAGGTCGGCTGTGCCTCCCAGACGGCCCCGCACAGCTGAGCAGCACGTCCTCGCGACCTGACCCGTGGTGCGGAGAACGACTCTCCCCGCGTTTCTGCAGACAATTATGCGGCTCAGACAGAAATTTTACTGAGAAACTCGAAAAGGGAAACGGGATGTTTCGTAGACTACACGTCCTTTAAACCTTTAAACTACTTAGAAAATATTACTCTGTTTCATTGTGTGAGGGAAAATGTGTGACTTGCCGGAGACGTCGGGTCTAAAGAGGAGCTGTGAGGAGCTGCGCGGAGCTGCGCTGGCTATTCGGAGGCGGGCGCAGGGTGCCATGCCGCCGCCGCCCGTCCCCCAGGCCCCCTGCGCACGCGCACGCACGCCGCCTGGAGGCGGAGCCGACTCCCCGGCTCTGCCCAGGCTTCCGGTTGGGCTCAGCCAATGGGAGGCATCGGCAGGATTTGGTCCAATGTAAACAAGTCTATATCAAGTGAACTGTCTAGCCGGGTTAAAGGAAGTCTAACCAAATAGCTGATGAAGACCATCTGTCACAGATCATGAAATAAATGATTTTTCAACTTGGAAGGAATCTGAGAAATCACCCGAGTCTGTGGTTCCAAACCTGGCTACACGCGTTTGTTAAAAACACAGATTCCCGGGTTCCAGCTGCCCTGAGGTACATGAGCTTCTCCAAGGGTAGGGCCGAGGGACCTGTGTGTTTTGCCCCGTCCCAGAACACGTCCGTGCGAGGCAAGTGGGGACAGGGCCACAAGCGCCATGGAGTGGGAATGAGAGCCCACAGGACCTATTCCAGAGTGAGGAAGATATTAAAAAAGAAAAAGAAAAGAAAACAAACCTCACGATTCACCCAGTCGTTCAACATCAGGATCCCTTTTCTTATACGGTCTTCAATGAACGTTATTCCTTGAAGTATCATATCAAAGTTTGACTGTACACCAAATCTCTGTCTGGAGTGGGACAATTTCTACTCATTGGTTCCATTTTCAGAAGCTGGCCACACCATGAGGCTGCCTAAGTCATCGTCCCTCATATTTTAGGAGTAAGGCCCATCGAGTGGGCGCTGCTCTGACCGCAATTCTCCCGGGCCCCGCCTTTCCCAGGCTCCATGATGGGGGGCCTGCAGGTCACTGGGGCCCTCTGGCAGCTCTGATGGTGTCCTTGGTGATGTTGAGCTTCCCTTTGGCTCAGGGCAGGGACACCCCAGGTAAGTGCGGAGCTGCTGCTCCGGGAGAGCCCAGCTCAGGGGGACAACCTAGGGGGCTTTCCATGTGGGCCCACTCCACAGAAAGGCTTTGGGGGTCTAACATTCCCTCCACAGTGAAAAGGAGATCAGTGAATGTGCATCTGTTGAGCACAATGGTACCTGATGGTCAGAAATGATTTGGGAGGAACAAGGTTCTCACAGATAGGTCATCAGATGACATTTCAGGTATACAACGTAATGATTTGATATTTGTATCCGAGGGGAACCAAAAAAACCCTGAAATTATCTTTCTTTGATGTGAGAGGGATTGTGCACTTGGAATGTGTTCCTCCAGGTCAAACAGTTAACCAACATTTTATCTAGATGTTTTGAGAAGGTCGCGTCACAATTTGTGGAAGGAATGTCCTGAGTTTGGCAAATAGATGACTGGTTCTTCCACTGTGACAGCATACCTGCCCACACCGTGCTGAGTGTTCAGCAGTTTTTGACCAAAAATGGCATGACCCCTTTGCCCCACCCTCCCTGTTCACCTTATCTCTCCCTGAGAGACTTTGTTTGTTTCCTGGATAAGAAAAGTCCTCAGAGGGAAATGTTTTGCTGATGTGGAAGAGGTGGAATAAAAAACGGCAGAAGCACTAAAACTGTTATGAGCAGTGGAAAAAGCATCTCAATAGGTGTATTGCATCAAACAATGAGGACTTCAAAGGTGACTGAATTTAAACCTGTAAGAATACACAATTTTGTATAAATAAAGTCCCCCCTTGTATATTGCAAAATGACCACCATAATACATCTAGTTAACATCCATTACCATACATAGTTACAATTTTTTTCCTTATGATGAGAACTTTTAAGATTTACTCTCTTAGCTGCAGCTGAAACTAATATAATGTTGCATGTCAATTATAGCTAAAAAAAAAGATATTTCAACATCAAAGATCAGAAAGGGGAAACTGGTTAATCTACAGTGTCCAGATCCCATGATCAGGCTGTAGAATCGGAGATCTGGGGGAGGCCCCTTTCGCAGGACCAGGCAGGAACCCCATCCCATGACCAGCGGTGGCCAGAGGAGCAGAGGACAGTGAGATAAGCTGTCATTAAGGCCAACAGGATCCCTACTGCAGCTGACTGCCCCATGTCAGAAACGAGATCAGAGCATAGCAGGATAGATCCAGAGAAGAAATAAAAAAATAAAAAAAAAAACAAGAAATGACACTTTAATTCCAATTTGCCACCGAGTCCATGCCTGATAGAATGGTGAAGTCGTTTTCTGTAAATTCCCCAGCCTCTGCATCTCTACCCATCAAGCCTGAGAATCGGGTTCTCTAAGGCTTCTTCCCCAATGTCCAGGCTTAACAGCATTTGAAACTCTCGAGTTTATCTGCTCAAACTCCATCCCCATGGGACCATTTCTCACATAGGAGAAAGAGGAAGATGCTCCAACAGTTATCACTCAGATGGGTAGAGAACTAGACAGGGGCAGCTCAGCTGCAGAGCCTGTGCCTGCAGAGGACAGAAGAAATGGGGACGCTTGCGTCTTAGCGAGCAGGGAGGGGCTATGGAAGTGCCGGCGAGATGGGACAATGTCCAGCAGGCGGTGAGTGGAGAGGGTGTGCAGGATGAGCACAGGGGCAGAGGAAAGGGTGGGTGTCAACATGAATTCATTGAAAACCAGGGCTTGGGGCTTCTTTTTTTTTTTTTAGTTTTATTTATTTATTTATTTATTTTGACAGAGAGAGAGAGAGAGAGAGATACAGAGACAGAGACAGAGCCAGAGAACTGAACTGGGGGCACACCCCAGTTCAGCATATGGGTCCTCATGGGCCGGGGCCGGGATTCTATCCTCGGTCTCCGGGGCTGCAAAGTGAGCGCTCAACCCGCTGAGCCATCCCGGCTTCCCCTTGGGGCTTCTTTGGGGTGAGTAGTGAGCAGTGTGGTGGATGGGGCTGGGAGGGGAGAATGGAGAGAGGCCAGTGGGTTCAGATTAGTCACAGGAATGAGATGAGTCCTCTGGGTCATGTGAGAGGTGCTGAGGGGAAGGGCAGGGTGGGGACAGAGCTCTTCCGCACAGTTTCGATGCTGAAGAACTCGTTGCTGAATGAAATGTGGAGCCCAGGGGCTGGGCTCCAATGGGCTGAGCAGATTCCTCCATTTCCTTCTTCCAACTCTTCAGGGATTCTTCAACTTCCAGCAGAGCAGAACTAGAAAGGGTGAGAAGTTGGCTTAATAGGCCTGGGTGCAGCTGAAATTGCTGGGGAAACACTAGTGATTTTGGGGTCATGAATAAAATAGTGAAGAAAGGAAACATTCAACTCACCGATGCAACAGATCTGTAGCTCAAACAGCCTCTTGAAAGCTCCATTGTTCGTGACATTCACGTCCTGGTATTTAAACCCTGGGACTCTATCACACCACTTGGACAGCAGCAGAAGCCCCGGGGATTTAAACTTTTGTTTACTCCATTTCTTCTATCTCCCTTTCCCTAGTGAAAGAAGAAGTAGAAACAAAGAGCTGTCAGCATTGAGTTTATAAAAGCTCCTTTTCAAGCATTAAAGCCATGCCCCAAGGGTAGCTCCTTTTGAGTCATTCTGAACAAACTAGAGCTCTGTGCTCTGTGTTGCTCTTCATCTCCATATAATCTAACCCTCAACATCTTGATAAGGGTAAGGGCTCTAACCTCCAGTGAGCAGGGCCTGACACTATGCTCTAAATTTTAGTTACCGTACATCATTTTATTTAACTTTGTTATAACAGTAAGCCTTCAAGGTAAAAAGGGTAGTAATAATCATCTTTTTTTATAGGTGAAAAGGTTGAGACTCTGGAAGGTTGTGTTATTTGCCCCAGATTACACAGCTGGTCTGTGGATGTCCTTATTATGCTGCCCACATTGCCTTTCTTGTACCCTATAGTCATTATATATTCTTCATATGGTCTGTTCTGAAAAGATTGTTTGTTTTACACAAGATTTCAAATTTTACTCTAGAAAGGTCAGATGCTTTCAAGAATTTCACAAATTCTAACATTTTTATTTTTATTGTTTGAGAGAAGGAGAGAGAGAGAGAGAAGGGGGAGGGCCCAGAGCAGTCTCCATAGTTGTACATCATTGGCTGTGACAGGGTTTTATTCCACACAGGTGCGTATGGGGCTGCGCAGGGCAGGAACCAAACGGGGGCCTCCCTCACGGGAGTCAAGAAGCTTCCCCACCGGGCTCAGTGGTTACCAGCTACGCCACAGTTCTGCATATGGGTTACACAGGCCGGGGCCGGGTATCAAACCTTAGACCTCGTGGTTGTGAGGCAAGCGCTCAACTGCTGAGCTATTCTGGCATTCCCTAATACTTTTCACATACAGCAATAAAAGTAGTTTTGTGGGACCCTTGTGTGACATTTATCTGCTTTGCAAATAAGACTTCATTGGACAGGAAAAAGTCAATTCTTTTTCCTTTTTTTTTTTTTAATTTTTTTTTTATTGTTTTTGACAGACAGAGAGAGAGAGAGATACAGAGACAGAGAGAGAACTGAACTGGGGGAACTCCCCAGTTCACCATATGGGTCCACACGGGCTGGGGCCGGGATTCGATCCTCTGTCCCCGGCGCTGCAAAGTGAGCACTTAACCCACTGAGCCATCCCGGCTTCCCCACTTACTTTTTCTCGAAGGAAAAATTCCACTGTTCAGGACTAACAAAAATGTGTCCTGATTGAAAAAAAAAAGTGGGGAAACCTATTAGTGAAATAGGAAATGGAGTTTCTGTTGTCTATGGAACAGAGTTAGATGTGGCAGAGGACAAGTAGAAGACATTTGTCACAGAGACCCCTAACTATAATAGATGGGGCCACACACTCAGAGGCTGCACAGGGCAAGAAGCGGCTCAGAAGATCAGAAAAATGAAATGTCGCTGGAATGCTCACAGGCTGAAAGTTGTATGGATTCCCTGAGGCTTGTGTCATGACTCCACTCCCTCCCTGCCTGCACTGCCAGTTGTTCCACTTTAGGATGGAGCATGTAGCGCACTGTGGAAAGACAAGGACCTGACCAGGTCACCCAAATCAACTGACCATCTCTGCAGTGACAGAGACAATTGGCAGACCCCTTCACACCCTCGTCCTCCTGCGGGACCCTCAATGTTCCTTGGCATCCACCCAGGGAGGCTTCTGAGCAGCGGGAAGAGCAGGCAGAGGACCTGGGATTCCTGAGTTCAACCCCGAGCTAACCTGAGGAGCCTTGGGCTGACGTACTCTTGAGATTCCTTCTGCCCCTGCGCAGCATTGCCCTCATCGCTAGGATCTGGGAAGTCACGTGATAAATTCAATCTGGAATCCATTGATGATACATAGTAACTCTTATAGAGTTGCTGCAATTTAAAGACTCCTTAATAGACAACCCCCCAGTTAGATTACAGGCAGCCAGTCATTTACAGTCAAGTCTCTCTGGCCACCATTATTACCCTGATAACTAAACCAGACAAAGACAACACAAGAAAACTACAGGCCAAAATTCACAATTAACACAAGTTCAAAATCCTCAAAAAAAACAACCAGCTCAATTCAACAGCATATTAAAAGGATCATACACCATGACCAAATGGGATTTATTTCTGAAGCAGCAGGTAAAACAATCAATATAATAAAGCACATTAACAAAATGAAAGGAAAAAAAACACATGATCCTCTCAATAGACACAGAAAAGGCATTTGACAAACGTCAACATCAATTCATGATTAAAACTCTTAATGAGGGGAAGCTGGGATGGCTCAGTGGGTTAAGCGCTCACTTTGCAGCCCCAGGAACGGAGGATCAAATCCCGGTCCTGGCCCATGTGGACCCATATGCTGAACTGGGGAGTGCCCCCAGTTCAGTTCTCACCGGGGTGAGACCCCACCCAGTTTCTGCCCTGTGCAGCCCCGCGCCCACCTGTGAAATGAAACTACATGGAAAAACCAATGATGTACAAAAAAATGAAATACCTAGGAATAAATCTAACAAAGAATGTGAAGGACTTATACACTGAAAATTATAAGACACTCTTAAAAGAAATTAAAGAGGACACAAAGAAATGGAAAGACATTCCATGTTCATGGAGAATCAACATAGTTAAAATGGCCATACTCCCCAAAGCTATATACAGACTCAATGCCATTCCCATCAAAATCCCACAGTCATTCTTTCAAGAAATAGATTTTAAAAATCATCAAATTTATATGGAACCACAAAAGACCACGAATCGCAAAAGCTATCCTAAGAAAAAAGGATAAAGCTGGGGGCATTTCACTGCCTGACTTTTATCTGTACTACAAAGCCTCAGTAATCAAAACAGCTTGGTACTGGCAGAAACACAGACCCACGGACCAATGGAACAGAATTGAAAACCCAGAAATAAACCCACAAATTTATGGACAGATTATTTTTGATAAAAGATCAAAAAATATACAGTGGGGAAAAGAAAGCCTCTTCAGTAAATGGTGCTGGGAAAATTGGAAAACCACATGCAAAAGGCTGAATGTGAACTGTGATCTCTCACCATATACCAAAATTAACTCAAAATGGATTAAAGACCTCCAAATAAGAAAGGAAACAATAAATTGCATAGAAGAAAACATTGGCACTAAACTTATGGACCTGGGATTTCAGGGAGGACTTTATGAATCTGACCTCATTGGCAAGGGAAGTAAAAGCACAAATAAACGAATGGGACCTTATCAAGCTCAAAAGCTTCTGCGCTGCAAAGGAAACCATCAACAAAGCAAAGAGGCAACCAACCAACTGGGAAAAAATATTTGCAAACAGTGCCTCTGATAAGGGGCTAATATCAAAAATATACAAAGAACTTGTACAACTCAACGAGAAAATAACAAGCAATCCAATTAAAAAATGGGCAGATGACCTTAACAGACACTTCTCTCATGAAGACATACATATAGCCAACAGATATATGAAAAAATGCTCCACTTCACTAGCAATTAGGGGGATGCAAATAAAAACCACAATGAGATACCACCTCACACCTGTTAGAATGGCTATAATCAACAAGACAAGGGATAACAAGTGCTGGAGAGGCTGTGGACAAAAAGGAACCCTCATACACTGCTGGTGGGAATGTAAACTGGTACAACTGCTATGGAAGGCTGTATGGAGATTCCTCAAAAAATTACGAATGGAATTGCCATATGACCCAGTCATCCCTCTGGGCATCTACCCAAAAAACCTGAAAACCTTAATCTTTAAAGATGTTTGTACCCGCATGTTCATCGCAGCACTGTTCACAGTGGCCAGAACATGGAAACCACCAAAATGCCCTTCGATAGATGACTGGATAAAGAAGATGT
>PVKE010038214.1:0-15543 GCA_004027555.1 Craseonycteris thonglongyai
TTTTTCCATGGTGTCAGCAAGAAAACCCAAATCCACCAGCCAGCAAGAGTCTGTTAGTTCATCCTAATTTTCATTTTTATCATGTATAAATGTTTTTATTTCTTCAATTAAGTTCACAAATCTTGTAAGAACTTGACCTTTACTGAGCCAACGTACTTCAGTATGCAGGATGAGATCGTGTTCTTTATCTTCAGTATCTCCTAACAGGGCCTTGAAAAGTCGGTGTTGCAACGGAGTTGCTCAAATAGAGTTCATTATCTTTGTGACTATTTTCATAACATGTTCAAAGGGCAGTATTTTACAACACAAAGCTTCCTGATGGATAATACAGTGGTAGGACATAAAGTTTGAAAATGGTTCATCTTTCCTGCAAAGGGCAATAAATCCTTTGTTTTGACCAACCATTGCTGGCGCCCCATCGGTAGTTATCACAGACAACTTATGCAAAGGCATGTTGATCAACCTTGTGTATGTTCTGAAAGTTTTATAAATATCCTCACCTCTCGTCTGTCCTTTCATTGGTAATATTTGCAACAGCTCCTCTTTTACTGTGAAGTTACTAAATACCATTCTCACCATAACTGCCAACTGTGCGGTATCTGATATATCTGTTGCCTCGTCTAATTGCAGAGAGAAGCAGTCACATATTTCCAAGTCAGTCTTTAACTGAGTTTGCAAGTCTTTTGAAATTGCGTGTATTCTTCTTGTGACTGTGTTCTTTGACAACTGTACGTCTTGTATCACCGACAAAATCTCACACGTGTTAGAATATTCCTCAAACAAACAATCAGCAGCAGTCAGAAATGCTTCTTTTAACAATTCACCATCCTGGAAAGGTTTCTTCTTCTTTGCGAGCATGTGAGAAATTTTGAAAGAAGCAATGGTTGCCTTTTTAGATTTTTCCACATGTCCAATTAAAACAGTCTGTTTAGTAGTTAAACTTTATTTTAGTTGATTTATTTTTTTCTTTACTTCAGATTTAAGTGGATAATTCATATCAAAAGTGGTATGACTTGTCTGAAAGTGACGTTCAACACTATGTGTTTTCAGCACTGCAATACTACTGCCACACAACAGGCAAACGCATTTACCTTTTAAATTAATGAAACAATATGATTCCTCCCAGTCTGTGTTAAAATTATAGGTTCGTTTTCTCTTATTTGGTCCACTCATTTTAGGACTAGAAAATAAAAATAAAAATAGTTATAGAACTACAATATCATATCAAATTGCCACCATAATAATAGATTACCTACCTCGCTTTTAGTTCATTTAAAATCAAATTTATCAAAACACTGTGATCCTAGCTAACTGTCACGACCCGATCAGTCCAGCAACCACAATCAAAACAGCAACTTCATGTCTCCCGGTTGGGTGGAGGAGAGTTTAAAGAGTGCAGCAGCTCAACAAGACGCGACATGTACAAAGGCGAAAGCTAGGAAAGAACTTATACATACGATATCGCAAACATACCAATGAATATGATAAACCTGTGTAGATACTCAAACAATATTTAAAAATTCTAACAAATGTATAAAAATAAATTATAGTTTTACTTAGTGTTTATGAAAAACTTCTGATGCAGTCAAATAATGGCGGGCGCACACAAATCGGGCAGCGGGCGCCATGGTGCCTGTGGGCACGGGGTTGGGAATCCCTGCAGTAGAGGCTTGTTTAGTAGTATCTTCTTCCTCTCAACAAACCTTCACTACTGAGAACCTCCTAGATTTTTTTCTCTGATAACTTCCCTTCAACTCTTCCCTAGGACCTATACACAGGTTCCCTCTTGTCTCAAACCTCATTCCTGGAATACTCTTTCATTCCCCCAAGTTCACCTTGGATCCCTCCCTATCAACCATTTCCTCCTTACTTTCTCACTACCTCATCACCATTTAGAATCTGACTTCTTTTGAAAGAAATTGTTGAACTCCTCAAAATTAGATTATTTCTTCTGAGTTCTCAGATATTGCCAGTTAGACACACACTCACCATGTGAAACAGCCTTTGTGAGATGCTTCATCATGGCTAAGGGGAGCTCCTGTGCCTCTCTGTAGTTTATGTTGGCTCTAAGGTGTCTGAAATCAGGGATTAATGGAGTCTGAAGGAGCACACATTGGTTAGTAATGTCACATGAAGTACTTTTGTTTGTTGCTGTGAAATGGAGAATGGCAGCAGTAAATAGTCTGAGAAAGCATGGATTACAAAGGCGCAAAGAACAGCTATAACATGAAATTGAGCTTTTAATTAACTTGGTGTGCAGCTTTCAGAAATTTGAATTATTTATTTGTAAGAAAATAATTATTTATCTGTAAGATGAAGAGATTTAGACACACATTCTAGAACAGTGGTAATAGTAATGTAAATTTCATATGTAATTATAAATTTTTAATAGCCATATTGAAAAAATTTAAAAAGTGAAGTTATTTTAATAACATTTTATTTTATACAATATATCCAAAATTTTGTTTCAATTCATAATCAATAAAAAATTATGAAGGGGGTGGAGTGGGGAGGGGGCATCAATTATATGGTTATGGAAAGAGAGCTGTTTCTGGATGGTGAGCACATAATGCAATGCATAGACAATGTAATGTAGAATTGTATACCTGGAAACTATGCAATTGTTACTGACCAATGTCACCCCAATAAATTTAACAATTATTTTTTTCATAATAGAGAGGATAAAACAAAACTTCAACGCAATGAAAATCTTTAAAAAATATTAATTTCAAGCTGTTAAAAAAAGATTGATTATGATGTGATAGTTAGAAATCAGCTTTCCAAGCCTAGATCACAAAGGATAAAACTGATAGATTTGATCAGTAAAAGCATAAAACTTCTATATAGTTAACATCTGAAACAAATAGCATAAAAAAACAATTAGCTAAGAAAAATGTTTCCTAGCCAATGAAGAGTTAATGTCTATTATGATTACAGTAAAGTAAAACATTAATTCCACCACTACTGGGGACAATCTAAAATCTTATCAATAGAAACTCAGCTAAATATGTTATAGAAACAGTAATATCTACTACCATTTATTGAGTACCTACTATATAGCTCACATACATTGTCTCATTGAACCCTTACAAATCCATCCATAATGGAACACTATGAAACTATAAGAAGTATATTTTTGATATAGAAATATATTCATAATATGTGAAATGAAAAAATATGTTATAAAACAATATAGTTTATATGGTTTTACACAAAACAATATGTAATGCACAGCATTGTGACTACAATTAATACTATATTGTATATTTGAAAGTTTCTAAGAGATTTTAAAAGTTCTCAACACAATAAATTGTAACTATGTGAGGTTCTAGATATGTTAACTAACCTTTTTGTGGTAATCGTTTTGCAATTTATACAAATATCAAGCCATTATGCTGAACACCTGAAATTAATATAATGTAATACATCAATTTTACCTCAATAAGAACAACACCCCTCCCCCCCAAAAAAATTATGAGATACTTTACATTACTTTTTTTATATCAAGTCTTCCAAATTTAGGGGTGATGATAGTGATAGCACAAATAATTCACAGACTGATGTTAATAATAAAAAATAACCTACCTTCCAAAGATAACCACATCCAATCCTGGAACCTGTGAATGGTACCTTATATGGCAATAAAGGCCCTTTAAGATGTGAATAAATATCTTATAATAGGGAGATTACCCTGCGTTATTAGAGTGGGCTTTACAAAATGCAATCTTTTGTATTCTTATAAGAGGGAAGCAGAGGGAGATTACACAACAGAGAAAGAAAAGTAAACAACATGATGACAGAAGCAGACACTGGAGTGATGTGGCCATGTGCCAAGGAATCTTGGCAGCCCCTGGAAGCTGGAAGAGGCAAGAAACAAATTCTCTCTGAGAGCTTCCAGAGGAAATGTGCCCATGCTAACACCTTGATTCAGGCCTAGTGATACTTATTGTGACTTACGTCATCCAGAACTGTTAAGGAATAAATTTTTAGTGTTTTAAACCACCAAGTTTGCAGTAATTTGTTATAGCAGCTATAGGAAACTCATACACAAATCATTTAAAGTCACACCATTACCATCTCTCCTTTGTTGTCAATGTCCAGACAAAGGCCATTAGTCCTATTCCCAGAAACTGACAAAAACAAACAAATAAAAAATGCTCAACAAATATTAGTGTCAAAAATGTTCTACCTTTCACCACTCTCCTGTACTTCAAAGTCATGTTTCCAAATATCTCCTGAGCACAGCCACCTGGATGTACTACACTCATCAGTAACTACTTTTGCCTAAATTAAACTCATCATCAAAACTTTCAACTGCCTCCTTCTTGCCTAGAACAGTTTATAAACCCATTACACATTTAGCTTAAGCTAGCACTAGTTATCCCTTGTTTCTGCATCCTATTCAGTGTAGTACTTGTCACACTTTTTCAACATGTTATTCATTTTTAAGCATTTGTAATTGCCTTAAAATAATCTGTGTTTGGAAAACCTTCATTTTTTTACTTCCATATTTTCTTATGCTGCCATCTAGTAGTGTATGAGAAGCAATTAAGTAGACTATTAACTTTAACATATAATTAATACGAAAAAATAAAAGACTAGCTATAAAACTTCTATTCCTTGTCCTTTCCATGGTCGTTAACTACACGTGGTATTAGTTATATGCATGATAAAACCAAGAGTTCTTAGACATAAGCATTACAGCACGGTATTTCCTTTTAGTCTCAAATGACAATGAAGGAAGTATTTGACATGATTGCCCTTGCAGGCTGTTTGGTGTCCTAACCAATTGTGTCTGTCCTGCGAAGTTCAAAGTTGTTAACCCTATATTTTGTGGGGTTCATATGAAATGTGGAAAAGTATGGGTTAAAGGTTAATGAAATATATGTAGGAAATAGAGATTGAGGGGTCCTGCCACAGAGTATATAGTAGGCTAAACATCCTCACTGTAGTAATTTTTGTCCTATAGTTTATGCCAAATATTTACAACTGTTTATTTTAGTTATTGCTGGGACTTTCATTTTCCAATGCACTTTCAGCAATAAAGACCCTCCCCAAATAAAAATCTAAAAAAGAGAAATTTAATAACAAAATCTATTACTCTCACAATATTTTTGTTGACATTTATCATGCATCATATGTGGGGCCACATTGCTATGACAGACCACATGAAAATAATCATATGCCCTGTGCAGCCCCGCGCCCACCTATGAAACAAAACTATGGGGAAAAACTGATGATGTGCAACTTGGAGACTGTCCTGGGCCCTCCCCCTTCTGTCTGTCTCTGTATCTCTCTCTCTCTCTCTGTCAAAAACAATAAAAATAAATCTTAAAAAAAAAAAAGAAAATAATCATAAATCTACAAGAGAAACAAAAACATGTAGTTTAAAACTTGGGAAAAAAACCATTCTAGTAGATCATAATTTAACTAATATAGTTATTGAAAGTGGGTTTATATGTTCTCTGTGAAATGTGACTTTCATTTAGATTAAATGATATTCTACATTAATTTTACTCTCTTTCAATCACAGGTTTTCTTGTGTATATACAAAAAGCATAGCAACAATTGTTTATGGGTTGGCTCTATTTTCCAAAGAACTTTGCAAGAGGTTAAATGATGGCTTAAATTAGTTTTAACATTTGTTTCAAAAGCAAGTCCTTAAGGTTAAATACTAATAAGGATTGTATTTTCATCTAATTAATGAACTTTAAGAAAGGCTTTTGGAAGTCAATTTTTCTATGGTGAAAAGCCTGAGATTACTGTAATTACGACTCTAAAACAGTTAAAGTTTCAACCTTGAGAATTAAAATGATACACTTTTAGAGAATAAAAATATGTTCGTAGATCATAAAGTCATAATAAATGCAATATTATTTTTGAATTAAGAAATGTATAGAGTGTAAATGTATTTAGAATTGATTATATATACATGAAATTAATCATTATAGCACAAAATCTGTACTATTTTACCAGTCTAATAGATCAAACTGTATTCTATAACTCACATACACACACTTACACATTAAGAGGCTTTCTCTTTGCTGCCCATCATCAATAAATTTATAAAAGTCTTTAGCCTTTAAAACTCAACCTTATAAACCAACTTAAGTGCCTGAAATGGTATTGAAGTATATTGCAAAAGGGTTTTCTTAGTTTTGGTCATTTATTTTTCCATTTTTATTGTTGCTGCTGTTGAAAATCTTTTAAAATTCTCAAAAACATGTCAACTCTGATGCTTTTAAAATACTGAAATTATTGAAACCAAAAATTTGGAAACAAAAAGAATAAAACTTTTTTCCAACAGAAAAAATAACTTGGAAAATCAGACGATGAGGGCCCTGACCAGGGTACATTATTTTTGAAAATCTATAGTTGAGCTATAGAAAACCGGTAAGTTGTGCTTCTCTTTCCTTTAATTCAATAAATTAATATTCTCTATCAGATAGAATAAAATTAAGAAGGCATTTGTTTTCTGCAGCATTTAAGTTTGACAAGACATAGAAAAGAATCATAAAGGCATATTATTTGATAAATTTTGTTATATAAAAATATTTGTTAAAAAAGTTACTTCATATAAAAGTAAAAGAGCATACTGGTGAAATTACTCAGGCTAAATTTTTTACAAGTCACTTAAAATCACAGAATAATATCATTCATTTGACAGAACTGACTCTGAGCTTATATGAACCTTAGGAAAAATACAGAAGTTTTCTTTATTTAAAAGTATTTCTGGACTATAGTTACATATTTTTATTTGTACAAATTATTTTATTTTTTAAAATAGTTTTTGTATGAAGTATTTTATATTTTAACTAATTTAAAACCCAATAAATTCATTAAGAAATAAATATTGACATCATAAAAGTTTGATTACAGAACCTCCTTTCATTTTTGGAAGTATTCTGATTGCAATTTAAAAAGTTACATTGGCTTATTCTCCAGACCTGAGATTACAGAGCCACCTGGCAGACTTCTTTCTCTTACTTTCCTCACTTTACATGCAATAGATTATAGCCTACCATTTTTTTGTTTTTTCTTTCACCAGATTTTCTGGTTTGTCTTCATTTAACTGGCTTAATGTACATCCTCATCATGTCTTGTAAAACTATGTGGTAACCTCCTACTTCATGTCCCAGCCTCTCTGTCAACACACAATTCATTAAATCTACTCTTCTCATGAATTTTCAAAACTGAAAATTTTTATTTTTATTATTTAGATACTATATTAACATCAGTAGTATTATATTAGCATAGTCTAAACTCCAACCTCCTTTAACAGAATTACAATGTATCCCATGATTTAGTTTCTGCTTTTGTCATCATTACATGTTGTCCCACCTTACCGATCTCAGGCCTTCTGCATATTTTTTCTTTTCCTTCTCCTGTAGTAAACAACTCTATCTTAAGTGCTTGCTCTTCTTAGCCTTCAAAACCCAGTTCAAGAGACCTAAGACAGGTATTTTTCCTCTCTAGAGCCTTGCTTGTCATTGTCTCAACATTGAAAGAACACTTTCTTTTCTTGACACTATATGCTCTAAGGGAGAGAGACACTAAGCTGTGACATTTATCTTTGTATGTATAATGACAATTGAAAATAGACTCAAACATCTTTGTTTTCTCAGTGGGTAAATAAATAAATGAAGGACCAAACTAGTCACAGACTATCCAAGTCTAGTTATGTATATTATAGCATGCTACATGTTTCCTATGAATATACAAACACACAAAAACAATGCAAAACTCAGAAAATATATACTGATAACACAAAAACTAAATTAAAAGAATGGTAAAAAAATACAGTTTTATTTGCCAAATGTGTACTTTTTTGTATTTGTTTATGTTTTGCTTCCTAGATTTGGAAGTTTGCCCTCAATAATACTGATCATTGAATCTGTAAAAAACATTTGCATTTGTGTATTTAATTAGAGAATTTCTGAATTACTTAATAATCCAATTTACATTATTATCATTGTCCGGAACAAATGGCACAAAGTGTTCTGCATATCAAAACTAATTTTTATGTTATATTGTAATTTATTTTAATCAGTAGTATTATAACTACAGCAAATGCAATTTCTTTTTCCCTTCTATAACTAATATAACTGTACTACTTAAGACATAATGAGGAGATTAAATTTCAATATAAAGCATCAATTTTTTGTGATTGCCCAAAGCCTTTACTGTGATTTCAGCTTGTTTATAGAGCAGCCTAAAAACAAGCAATTATTTATGTTACTTGAATGAAACATTTGCATCTTTCGAATTTTATACTTCTTTTCTCTTTTATTTGTCCAAGGTAGCTATTTAGAAATTTTTCCAAGTATAAGTAGATAATAGATAAAGATAATTAACATTATATTTGCTATCGGATGGCACATTTATTCTAAATATTGCTTTTATTCCTATAAATAGAGGTTTAAAATTTGTATGTATTATTGTGAGTGTGGGCATTCTGGAAAATTCCATGGACTCCATTAAATTTGATGAGAATCATATGATGAAAATCTATGATGATGAAGTGACAATGATGATAGTAATAGTTCTTTGCATTCTTTACAAATATTATTTCAGGGAAAGCTGGAATGGCTCAGCGGGTTAAGCGCTCGCTTTGAAGCCTCGGGGACTGAGGATTGAATCCTGGCCTCAGCCCATGCCGACCCATGTGCTGAGCTGGGGTATGTCCCCAGTTCAGTTCTTGCTGGGACCTATGTGGGAGGCTCCTGGCCCAGTTCCTGCCCTGCACAGCCCTGTGCCCACCTGTGGAGTGAAACTATATGGAAAACTAATGTCAACTATGGAGACTACTCTGGGCCCTCCCCCTTCTCTCTGTCTCTCTCGGTCTCTGTTTCTCTCTGTCAAAAATCAATAAAAAATAAATCTTAAAACAAAACAAAACAAAACATTATTTCATAGTTATTATTCTACTCATGTTGTTAATCAAAGAACTATTTTTAAGAGAAGTGATCTGACAAATCTACTCTATCTGAAAGAGGTAGGATATAAACATAGGTCAAATTTAAGGCATTCTTTTCCCACTATATATAGGTATGATTAAAGAGATTATTTGTTTATATTTTAAGATTAAAAATGAAATTAATATCCTGATATGATTTTGTTCAGGATAGTGCATTCAAAATGTGAACTAATGTCTTTATTTTTTGAAGTAATGTCCTTAGTATCAAATTCTTTCTAAAATGTATAAAGTTTTCAGCACTTTCAAAACAGCAAATTATCCCACTTTAAAATATAATGTAATCCATTGAGCATTACCCATTAGGAAGACAATAATGTATATACAGAGAAGAAAACTATTTATACATATTATTGTCTCCTAAATCTAAGAACATATGGTATAGTTCCAGGCACTTAGACAACTTTGGCCAATTTGAAATGTTAAGAACTATGAGAGGGGAATTCTTTCTAAACTACAATGTTGACCATAAGACCAGCATTCAGATGAGAAAGCAGAGATCCCAGAATCATGAACATATAGAGAAAAGTACTTAAAACAATAATTATCTTATTAGTTGTCTTACAGAATAAACATCTAAAATTGAAATATTTTTCAATAAACACTAAGATCAAGCCAATCTGTTTGGTACTAGAAAGAAATACATAAATAGTCTAGAATATAAATACCATTCTGAATATGAAAATCTGTAGCCAAAAATAATTCCTAAACTGACATTCTCTCATTTATTTTCTAAGTGAGTGGTAATATGACTGCTTAAAAGCTTTTTCTTAATGGTTTTATTGGGAAATCCTGTTTTGTAATTGGGTACAATCTCCAAGCAGCTACTACAGACATCAAAACAGAGAGATAATCTGCCTAAATCATAAGCTCCATTTCACTGCAGCAACAGTAGTTTTTTGGTAGAGAAACCAGTAATGTTTGCATAGTTAAATAATAGCTACATACCTGCCAGATTACTGTGATTTTTGGCATCATTGGCATACACTTTTAACTTGGCCAAATACTATTTCCGTTGCTGCCATGTCGTTCCCAGAGGCACACTTAGGCTTTCTAAATTGATCTGACATCTGCAATGCTTCCAGGAATAAGTTTTAAAAACATAACAGTGATTCTGTGGCTAGGTATACAGAGGCATGGGGATTCAAATATATATATTTTTTCTTTTGAGAGTTAAAATACATTGCCTATCTATGGCAAATTTTCCTTTAACAAGCGTATTCGCTCTTCATCTCAGCCTTAAAGCAAAGTATAAATACATGATGAAAGTTCAAAGCACTACAAATATATTGGTAAAATTTTATGTAGCTGAAAACCAGGTTTCTTTAAACAGAAGCTTTGAAAACTATTCTTCCACATTGTGGTTAAATACACATTTCACAGACTCATTCCTCACCATTTAACCTCCCTAATCTTTCCCTTGGTTTAACTTTGAATTTCTGGTTTTATATCACTTTCCCTATTCATGTTCAAAGTTATCCTATCTTTTATAGACTTCTAAAAAGCAAGTTTGATAATTACAGTGTTTTATCTGGCTATATTACTTTCTGCTCAAAATTAACCAATAGTAGGCTTCTAAATTTGTAACTATTTGAAAGTATCCAGTTTTTCCTTTTTTATTTTTGGTATTGTTATTGTTTTGTGGATTTGTAGTCTTGGTTACTTATATGTTGTGTGCTAAATGTTCTCTTTAGCATACTTTTTTTCTCTTTTCTTAATGCAATTATTTCTAATTCTTTATCAAATTCTCAAAAACAAATATATTTTTATTTATTGAAACTCTATTTTGAATACCATGGAAAAAAGATATTACCCTCTTGTTACCTTAGTTATTTTCCAAGTGAAATACTTTATTAATTTAGATCAGCATTTCCAAAGGTTAATATTTTAAAAAGGAAATACAATCTTTCTCAAGCTGACTATCTTTGGAATTCATTTGATTAAATATGATTAGATAAGATTCTTTACTGCAAAACTTTATACAATAATCAACTTTAAAAATTTATAAGTCTCTACTAGAATCTTCCAAACTGATTTGCCAAAAGAATCTTTTTTTAAATTTTTTAATCTAAGAATCCTTCAGACTATCATTTATCTAAATCAGATTAATGGGAATGTAAATTACATTTCAATCACTTTAATATTATAGTGTACATAAACTAACTACACTTCTCTCTCTGTCTTCCTCTTTCTCTCTGTTACTTACATGCATACCTTCCCAGGATAAATATCTAGTGTGTTCTAATTATTTTTCTAGGGTAGGAGATAGAGTGATAAAAAGAAAAAAAATGTGCCTGTTTAAATAGAGTTTATATTTTAAAGGAGCAAAAAATAATATTCAAGTAAGATAAATTCATGTAGTGATGAGTGTTATGCACAAAATAAAACAGTGGATAAAGTGAAGGAAACTGAGAGAGTTTTCGATGGATTGTCAGAAAAGGTCTCTCTGAGAAGATGTTTGGATTGAGACCTGATAAAAAGAGGAAGACACACATATGAAGATCAGATGTCAGAGAGCTCCAAGGAAAAGGAAAAGCAGCAGAGCTCCAAGGGTGAAAATAAATTTGATGTTTTCCAGTAACTTAAAACATGCTAATGTCGTTAGAGCAAAGTGATGAGGTGAGAGAGATAAGCAATAAGACTGGAGAGGGAGACAGTGACTATTTGATGTAGATCAGCAGTCCCCAAACTTTTTGGCACCAGGGACCAGTTTCATAGAAGACCATTTTCCCACAGACTCAGGAGGTTGTGGGGGAGGTGAGGATGGTTTATGGGTGATTCAAGCACATTACATTTATTGGGTACTTTATTTCTATTATTATCACATTGTAATATATAATAAAATAATTATATAAAAATAAATAGCTAATGGACACTTGGAGAAAATTAGAAGTAGTCCTTGCCCTGAAAAAGTCTTCCCAAGCCTGCCCTACAGGAATAAAGTTGATAGGGAAAAATGGCTGACCTAGGACCAAACCTTGGGAGATAAATATACTTTGAAAAATTTTTAATTTTCTAATTACCTTTTGTCTCAAGAAGTGGGCATATTCAGGGAGCTTCAGTATCTTCCAAGAATGTACAGATCACAGTTCTGGGGACATCAAAGAAAAAAGGTACCAAATCAAACCAAAACCAGACACTGGAATTATGTTATCAATCAAAATGGATAACTCTGTGAAGGCAAAAATCTGAAGTCACATCATCCAGAAAAAATACACTGATATGCTCTGCTCCCTGATTGTTTTCTATAAAGAATTACCACTTAATTTCTAATATATTAAGATATAACACTTACCGGTAATTTTCTGAGAACAGAACTAAAACACCATCACTACTATTCCAAGCATAAGAAATTCAGCAAAGTTTTCCAGGCTATGCACTAAGCAAAACTGTATGTTAGGAGATCTATTAGAATAGATACCGGTATTTCTTTTGTGTAGGGAACTCAAGATCTTTTTTAAAATGCTGCTATTATTGCAATGCACATAAATCTTGGATGAGTTCCAATCAGAAAATCTATTTCAGCAGTTGAAACAATTGAATAAAAACTTAGTTGATCCACAATAATAAAATTCACCAGCATCTATCTATCCATCTGTCTGTCTATCTATCTATCTATCTATCAATCTATCTAGACTTTTTATCACATAATGCATTGTTATATATCCATATTCAATTAGTGAGTTTATACTGTCCTCCAAATTTGATCTTTAAACAGCTTAAACATCTTTAAAATGTTTTATTTTTAATTTCTGACAAACTTCTCATTTCCAGGACAACAAAAAGAAGTATAATGAAGTAATTCTATTTTAAAATTTGCATAAATTAGCATAGCTCTTAAAGAAACTGAGGATTTGTTGTAAGAAAAAAAAACACATAAATATTTAGTCAGTCACTATGGAATTACTAAATGTATAATGGTATATGTTATGGAAATATTTTCACTAGGAAATAACTAGTGAGTTGGGTGTTCAGCCATTACCATTTTGTAAAATATGTGTAATCATATTCTAGCTATGCATACTTAGAGGATGACAGATTGTTCAGCCATAGCTATAGAAATATTAATAAAACTGAATTTCTGAAACCAGGGAGATTTTTAAAAATTGTAGTATATTCTTATTTACAGTCTAAATCTGCTCTAGATTATTAGATAAACTAAACTGTGATTATTCTTTTGAACAATGACTTAATATGGTGATGGTGAAAAATAAGGCAGCGGAGGAAAATAGTACTAAACTGAGACTCAGAAGATCTGAATCACTGCAGCAGGCTGATGGAAAGGAAATAAAGTATCACCAATAACTGGTTAGATGTGGTTTGAAGGTATGGCTCATTTGAAACTCAGTTGCTGTGGAAAAGGGGATTTTATACCAAAAAAGTTACAAAGACACACACACACACAAAACATTTACTTGATTTTACCAACATTTTCTTTTTTCAGAAGATTTATTTTTATTGTTTTTGACAGAGAGAGACAGAGAGAGACAAAGAGAAGGGAGAGAGCCCAGGGCAGTCTCCATGTTGCGCACATCATCAGTTTTCTACATAGTTTTATTCCATGGAGGGTACAGAACCAGGCCAGCAGCTCAGGGCTGTGCAAGGCAGGAACAGGGCTGAAGGCCTTTGGCATGGGGAGCATGCCCAGGGTAGGAGCTGAGTTGGGGGCTTCTCACATAGGAAGCTCACCCCAGTGAGAACCGAACTGGGGACACACCCCAGTTCAGCATATGGGTTCACACAGGCCAGGGCCAAAATTTGATCTTCGGACCTCGGGGCTGCAAAAAGAGCACACAACCTGTTGAGCCATCCTGGCAGCCCCAATCAACATTTTCAAATGACACAACACTGCATCATCTCCACATTTTCATTTTTTACACTTTAATAAAATGCATAATTATTCATTATTAGATATTTTTCATAGCTCATTACATAAAATTATATAAAAGCACTGTTACATCATTATCTACAAAAACATAAATTTAATTCTTGTGCTTATAATTTTTTAATCCTATCTACATTTACTGATTGTTTATAAATCAAGTTAAGTTAATACATTATGAAGACTTTATTAGGCATAGCACCATCTGAATTAATTTGAGGTAGTGAAGAATAATAAACAATGGTCCTGTCTCAAGCAGCTTGCAACTTCATTTGGAAAAGAAATTAAAATTATGGGGAAATATTAAAACCACATGAGATATCACCTTACACCTTTAAAATGGCCATCATCAATAAGTCAACAACAAAAAAGTGTTGGCAAGGATGTGAAGAACAGGAAACCCTTATGCACTGTTGGTGAGATTGCAAATTGATGCAGCTACTGTGGAAAACAGCATGGAGGTTCCTCAAAAAATTAACCTTATGACCTAGCAATTCCACTCCTAGATATTTATCCAAGGAAATACAAAACACTAATTCAAAAAGATATATGCACCCTTTCTTCACTGCAGCACTATTTACAATAGCCAAGATATCGAACCAACCATATATATATGGTTGTATACACACACACACACACACACACACACACACACACACTCACACATATACATTGGAGTATTACTCTGCCATAAAAAAAGAATACAGTATTACCATTTGCAACAATGTAGATTAACATAAGAGAGTATAATGCTTAATGAATTAAATCAGACTGAATAAGACAAATACCATATAATCTTACTTGTATGTGGACTCTAACAAACAAAATAAGTGAACAAACAGAACAGGAATAGGCCAACAAACTGATAGTTACTAGTTGAAGGGGGGTAGGGAGAGAAAGGTGTAGGAATTAGAAATTACAAATTTGTAGTTATAGGAGAGTCATGGGGATATAAACTATAGTATAGGAAATATAGTTAATAGTACTACAATAACTATGTATAGTGTCAGATGAGTACCGTATTTTCCGGCGTATAAGACAACCGGGCGTATAAGACGACCCCCTAATTTTACAGTTAAAACATAGGTTTAGGCCTATATTCACTGTATAAGACTACCCTCCACTTCCGAGGCTGTAGTCTTATACAGCGAATATAGGCCTAAACCTATGTTTTAACTGTAAAATTAGGGGGTCGTCTTATACGCCCGGTCGTCTTATAAGCCGGAAAATACGGTAATTGCTTTCATAAATTATATAAATGTCTAACCACTATGCTGTACACCTGAAACTAACATAAAACAATACTGAATCTCAACTAGAATTAAAAAAAATAGTTGCAGAGATGTGTAGTGCAGCACGGTAAATATAATCAATAATCTCGTAACAGTACAGTGTTGGGTGGGTAGTAGACTTATTGGGATTATCACTTTGTGAGCTTTGTACAAGTAAATGTTTGATCACTATAGTATTTTGTATGCCTGAGACTAACAAGAACATTTATTTATTTATTTATTTATTTATATATATATTTTTTAAATTTATTGTTAAATTTGATGAGGTTACATTGGTTGGTAACAATTGGATAGTTTATAGATGTACAAGTCCACATCACATCATTCATGCATCGTATTATGTGCCCATCACTATCAGTTCCCCTTCCATCACCTTATATCTAGTGCCCACTCCC
>PVKE010038215.1:0-15545 GCA_004027555.1 Craseonycteris thonglongyai
CTTTTGAACATAAGTAGTGTAAAAAGCTTGATTTAGTAAAAAAATAGTAATAGAGGATAGATTCAAAACTCACTGCATACTAGGAACTAAGATATTTTCTGATAAAATTATTATTCATGTAGTTTAAGAACTATTTGCTATCTTAACAGCTTCTAAGAGAATGAATTGAAAAATGGATATAAAGCTTTGTGGTCATTGGAAACCATTCTTTGTAATAGTGATTATGAAAATATCACAGATTAAAAATTACTACATGATTTTTACATTTTGAGGTTAATGTATTATTTCCTATATATACTGTATAAGAAGAACATTTCTTCTGGAGATAAGTCAAATAGTTGTATTCAATGTCATAAACTTAGATTTTTGGAACAATTATTTGGAAGTTCTTAACAGATGCATAATGAAAGTGAAAGAATAATTGTATCCTGTATTTTGACTATTTTTACATATATTATAAAACTGCTCATTATATGTACAATGTTATTACTGCAAAAACTAGATTTACTCACTTAAAATTACCAGTAGTAAGTTAATATAGATAAACACATTTTTTCTATTCCATATGTCTTTATTTAAGGCACATGAAGTTTTATGCTTAGAGATGCTCACTTTGCTCCTGGAAAGACCAACAGATGATAGTGTTGAAGTAGCTATTGGTTTTCTCAAGGAATGTGGCCTCAAATTAACACAAGTGTCACCAAGAGGAATAAATGGTAAGTATATATCCATGGTTTCATATTGAGCTTTTGTTTAGTATTACAATATGTATTGCTTGTTTTATTGTCTTTCCTTTCGGTTTAACTTCAGCTATATTTGAACGCCTTCGAAACATTCTTCATGAGTCTGAAATTGACAAAAGAGTTCAGTATATGATTGAAGTGATGTTTGCTGTACGGAAAGATGGATTCAAGGATCACCCTGTTATCGTAGAAGGCCTTGACTTAGTGGAAGAAGATGATCAGTTCACCCACATGCTCCCTCTAGAGGATGACTATAATCCAGAAGATGTTCTTAGTAAGTAAAGAGGTGGGTGGTTGGGAAGTGGGGCACCAACAAATGTAAATATAGAAAGTAAACACTTTTAATTCTTTTTTTGAAGATGTTTTCAAGATGGATCCTAATTTTATGGAGAATGAAGAGAAGTACAAAGTCATTAAGAAAGGTATGTAGAATTTTAAAGAATATTTTACTTTGAATAAGAGGAAGCATTTTTTTGTACTTACGTAATACTGATAGAAAGGTATAGATCACTACCCCCACCAAATGAAATTTCTGCTCTTATGAAACCTTTTCACTGTTTCCCCATGTATAATTTCAGTCTACTGCTTGCCCATAGTGTTAACTTTATTCTAAATTATTTACATAATTGTTCTTCTCCTCTTTCCCTGTGTTTAAATTATGCAACCCTTAAGTCTCATCCCTCTTTTGAAATATCCATACATTACTAGTGATCTTTATTTAACTTCACTACTGCCTATGGATTATTGCTTTAAATACTACCCAATTTGATACTCAGTTTTGTGGTATATTTTATTATAAAGTGCTATACTTTATTATTTCTTGAGGGCAGGTTGATAGCCTCCTGGTAACATCAATCCCAGTCCTAGATATGGTATCAGTGCTTAGTAAGTTGATTAATTGATTATTATTTATACACTATTAATATATTGTAAGCATTAACTTTGGACAGACTTTAGTTTGTATTTTTTTATCTTTGCCATTTCTAGCTAAGTGACCTGGAACAAGTTACTTATTTAATGTAAGAGCAAATGTTTTTTGTTTGTGTAATGATAAATAAAGTATGATGCTTTGTATTGCCACAGAACAAGTATTTGGACAATGATACTATAATTTTTTTCACATATATATCATTATTTTTCTAAAGCTAATATTCAGAGGTACTGATATGATTATATTATATAATATTATATACTTAACATATTATCATTATACAATAACTATGGGTTTATTTTGCTTAGTTGTGATTTTACCTGAAAAGTACTTACTGCTCTAGAAACTCCTAGGAAGAGCAGAGATCTGGAACTCTGTCACTGCCTTCACTCTGTGCTTTAGTTATGCTTAGAAGTGGAATGTAAAGGTATAAGATGCTTTTCATTTCTGTATATTTCCCTTAAAATATGATACAATAATTATTGTCTCCTCCTAATTTTCTAGGGGCTTTTCAATGCAATGGCCAGGAACTAAATTAGTTTTCAAACATGGAGAATTAGACCCATTTTATTTTTTTTCATGAACTTCTTTCTCTAATTTCCTTAATACATGCTAAATAGCTTTATGGGATTTTTCTTACACCTTCTGTGATTTTTTTTTTTAACTTGGAGATTCTCCTTTTATTTATTTCTTTAGGGTCTATAGGGTCTCTCAAAATTCATGCGAGAAGTAATTTTGACAGAAAACACAGGTTTATAATTAAAAATTATAAATTTTCATTGCTCAACAATGAATACGCATTGTTCTTTCATGTAGCACTCCATTTTTAATAGCGCTGAACTGTCAGCTGTCATGCTGTCTTTTTTGTTGTTGTTGGCAACACTTTACCGCACAAATGATGCAAAATTCAAATCTTCGTGAATTTTGGGACACCCTTAGGTAGTTGGCCAATACCAGGAAAGTTGCACTTTCTTTATTACAGTTTTTATTAAACTGTGGTCTCAAGACATCTTTATACTCTTGAAAGTTATTGAGGACTCCAAAGATCCTTTGTTCATATAGGTTGTATGTGTTAGATTTACTTGATTAGAAATTAAGGTTAAGAATATAAAAAAGTTAAAATAATAATAAACCCAGTACATGTTACCATGTTACATATTTTTATGAAATTAACTACAAATCCAAGAAATTTAGTAAGAATAATGGCATGTTTTATATATTTTGAACAGTTTAGTGTCTAACTTAATTAGGAAACAGTTGGATTCTTACATTGTTTCTGATTTCAGTTTGTTGAAATAGTTGCTTTGATTGGAGTATGTGAAGAAAATTTAGCCTCTCACAAATATGTAGTTCAAAAAGGGTGGAGCATTTAAATAGCCTTTTCAGCTAATTGTGTATATTCCTCCTTACCACTCTGTCAATATTTAATAGCTAGTAATTTCTTAAAAATGAATTGTAATATGAAACCTCAAAAAATATTTATGAATTTTCATTCTGTTAAAATCATTTGGCGGTCACTTTGAATGGATAGTTTACCCATGCATGGTTTTGTAACATGTTGCATTGGTCATTTGCGAAATACTGATGCACTGAGCTACACAATTTTTCCTTGTATTATCACATTAACGTTATTGAAATTAAATTAATGTGTTAATATGATATCAAGAAATCACATTTCTTAATATTTCCACCTGACTTAGAAAAATCTAAGTAGCTCACAGGAATGAATACAAGTTTTCCAAAATCCTGATTTTCTCTTGAAAACTATAGTTTTATCATGGGGGCAAATAAAGTTAGTTATTTTTCTTCAATTAACAGTCTCACTTTGTTTACATTTGAGTAAATGTGTGCCAAATACCTAACAACTATCGGTTGTCAGCCATTTTTTTCAAATAAAAATGAAAGAAATAAAGCTGATTTATCTTACAATTCAAATGATTGTACAAGTGCAGTGCTTTTCCTTGAGGAAATTATCATCCTTGTATGTCTTTAACAGAAGTCCTATGTGTGAACTTCACGGTTGTTCTCAGATTATTATTATAAAGGCTTATACTCAAGGGCTGAGATTTAATAAAATTAATAATTTTTTACTTCTTCAAGGACATTCTTCATGTAGTAGGGAAAAGAGCCAGTTTCCCTACTACATGAGTGTGTCTGTAAAGAACATGACTGCTACTGCAATTTGACGCTTTGATTTGTGGTTAGGTTGCAACAATTTTAACCCCTGTTGCTTTTGGACTTTCATTGCAGATGTCAGGGCTGTGTAAAGGCAGGTAATGTCATAGTATTATTATGAAAACAGTTTAAGCCTCACAGACCATCTCACAGATGCCAGTAATTCTCCCCTCAACTCACAGATTACACTTTGAAACCACTGCTTTATTCAGTTAATGAATCCAATTGCCATTGCCTAATTAATTCCAATAAGTAGATTCTGAAGTGGACTGATCAGGAGAGGATGATGTAAATGACTAGACAAATCATTTGACCTTCATTCTTTTATAAAATATTCTTCTAGAGCTGTCATTAAAAAAAAAAGTCCACAGCAGAAAGTGGGCCCAGCGTTCGTAATTAGCACCTTCGAGTGACTCAGGTGTACTTGTATTTGAGATCTTACAGCATTTGGGAAAACAGCAGGAGTGCTTGTCTTCCACCTATGGAATACTAAATAGTTTCCTCTTTTGAAAGTCTTTCTAAACCATGTTATGTAATAATAATAATAGGGTGACCAGACGTCCCACTTTTGGCAGGACAGTCCTGATTTTTAACAATTTGTCCCGTGTCCCGTGGTGTTTTAAAAAAGTCCCGATTTTTGAAAAGAATGCATGACAAGCTAGGGAACGGCAGGAGATAGACCAAATTTTTCATCAAGAACCTCCTCCCCCCTGGTCAATGGTGTCCTGCTTTACCAATGTTAAAATCTGGTCACCTTAAATAATAATAAACTGGGCACTTCAGGTTATTTCTTGAAGTCACATTTGTTTGAAATATTCGTGAGAAGATTTGTATGTCAGCTAAGAGCTGAATGACAGCTCTCTATTTATGTAAAATGGTTTATTCCTCACACAACGAATTCTCCACTAACATTAAATATTATATGTGGCTCCTGATTTATACTGCTTAGTAAATATAAAGAAATTAGAATTTTCCTAAAAATGAGTCGGCCCCAAAACTTTTTATTAAAAACTCTGATTGTAATAGAAATGAAAAAGTGAAGTGTTGGCCAGGTTTCTAAAGTCTTTATCAGGCTATTATAACACACCACTGGATAATTATAATTCCAGTTTTTGTTGTTAGTTTACTATTAACACAGTGACTGTCCTTATATAGTCTCTTACTTAATCACTGTTTTCGTCCTGTTCTGGGTGTAAGTTGCATTTTAAGAAGTGATAATCCAGTAATGTGCTCATCGTCCCAGTTTTCTTAAAGGCTTTTATACTTCAGCTTCTATTTTACATATGAAAAGTCCTTGGATTGATTTTAATGTTCTATTTTAAATTATATGTTTTAATAAAAAAATCTCATTGGTATGTATTTAAAGTGAACACAAAATTACAGTTGTTTTTCGCTCTTCTTTGTCTTTACAAACATTCTTAGCTTTAATTTTTCTTTTCTATATTTAACCTTAGCTTTTTGTAATATTGACTATCTTCTTTCTAATGGTGAACTAAGATTATTTTGACTACAATATACTAGTGTCTGTTGCAAATTTATTTTCCCACTTCTCTTGCTCTTTTGGAAAACTTTCATCTACTTTTTTTTTGTCATCCTTTTCTTGTTTTGTGGTCCCTTTTTTTTTCTCTTTTGTACTTTTTAAAATAGTAAAATAATTTTTTTTATTGATAAATGTATTGGGGTGACATTGGTTAGTAAAAATTACACAGGTTCCAGGTGTATAATTTTATATTACATCAGCTATGTGGTACATTATGTGCTCACCACCCAGAGTTAGTTCTTCCATCACCATATATTTGAGTCACCCTCCCTCCCCCTCTTCCCCTCAGTTATTCACTGAACTGTTGACTATGTTCATGAGTTTTTTATTTCATTGTTGCTTTCAGTTTATATATTCCACATATGAGTAAAGTCATATGATTCTTGGTTTTTTTCTGTCTGGCTTATTTCACTTAGCATGATGATCTTATGGTTCATCATCCATGTTGTCACAAATGGCAGTATTCTTATGGCTGTGAGGGCAATTTGGTTGTGACATTTGTCACCCCATTGATCACCAGGCTTGATTCAGCTGATCTGGCTGGCTAGGCAGGTGTTCCTTTTCCCCCTCATTACTCCCCGTGCATCCCTCTGGAAGCTGCACACTAGGTCAAAGAGGACAACCTTCCTGGATGTAGGAAAAAAACATTCTTCAGTCAAGGGTATACAAGTAGCTGCACTCCCTTGCTAGAACTTCCAGATGAGCTCTTAAGGTTCATGGTCACTTTCTTCCTGGCAGAAGAATGATATACATGGCTCTCATTAGTCAAATTAGTTGTAATGCTCTCTGACCACTTAGGCATTAACATGAGGCCTATGAAATTATCTTTATTGGTTGATAAACTGTTAGACCATTATGGATTCCAGGGAACCAAGAATTGTCTTCTCATGATGAGGTGTATGTATTGCTTGCTCTTTAACATTTTCCTAAACTAACTTTGTTTTTTTAGAAATTCTTGATGAAGGAGATAGTGACTCAAACACAGACCAAGAAGCTGGAAGTAGTGAAGAGGAGGAGGAAGAAGAAGAGGAAGAAGGAGAAGAAGATGAAGAAGGTAAAAGTATAGCTTATTATTCTAAATAATACTATAAAGTAATTTAATTCTCTGAAACAGTAATTCTCAATCTGTGGGTGTCAGGAGGGTTGCTACTGGCATCTTGTAGTTGACAGTTAGGAATGCTGTTAAACATCCTGCCAGTCACAAGAGTGTCCCCAACCCCAACAAAGTATTTATTATCCATCCCAAAATATCAGTATTGCCAAGGTTGAAAAACCTTGCTCTAAAAGTATTAAACAAGGAAATTCATTTTTAATATGAGCATAATTTTAATTTGACATTTTATGCCTTTGATTATAAACTATGAAAAAGATGCATTCATGTTGAGTACATGTAATTTATGTAATCCTGGCATTAATGTGACAGATGAGAATGATTAGATATTTGCTGTTCATTTTGGCAAAATAGAGTGGGAAGGCCAAAAGCTATATTTGTACAGAGAAGCAGGCATGATGTTCTTCCTTTTCAGCTTTGATTACATTATATTTCACAGAAAAATGAACTCACTTCTTTGGTTGAGTCTCAGTTAAAACATCAGAACATGCATTCACTAGTTACTATTTACTTGTATTAAATGTTTCAAAATACTAGAAGTATATCTTTCCCTTTCAAGGCATAATGTATTTTAGTTCTGTCTTAGACTGTAATTGTTCTTCTATAATGTATTTTATAAAAATAAATTTAATTTTTTCCAAAGTCGTTTTTACTTAAAACATCTTCTAATTATTCCTGTACTGTATTTTATTTTAGAATTTCTTTGTCTATATGAAAATACCATTCGGAAATACTGATTCAATAACTATAAGGAAAAGTTTCATGCATTAGATAAGAGAGAATTTTGACAAATACACACATTTATATTGGACCTATCCAAACTGTGATCATGATCCAGTCTTCTCTAAAACTATTTCTACCCATAAGTTACAGTTTTTCCAAATTATGAAGATACTGTTTCGAAGTCTAGAAATAATATTTTAGCAAACAACAGCATGACTGCAGCTTTTTAAGATGTCTAAATGAGCAAGTGACACAGAAATAAAAGTAGTTTTTATGGCTTGGCCCTGAACTTCTTTGAGCTAACAAAACTTATTAAAATATTCCAAGATATGGCAAAATACTTAAAATAGTTACTTTGAATCCTACAAATACTAATTTACACTGTAGAAAAGAATATTGTGATTATTAAACTGAGATTCTAAGTATACTTAGAAAATTATACAGAAATACAATTTCAATTCTTGACATTTATTTCTGTAGTTCAGAATTTTGTTATGTCTTAATTTCTTTCAGGACAAAAAGTGACTATTCATGACAAGACAGAAATCAATCTAGTCTCCTTTCGCCGTACAATCTATCTTGCTATTCAGTCAAGGTAAGATAACTAGCTGAGTTGATTCTTAGTTTTGATAGCGAATGGACAAGGAGATGGGATTTTTAGACTCTGATAATGGAAACTTGAACCTGCCCCTCTGCCCCTATCCGAAGCCCAAACTGACAGATCCGCACTGTTGGTTCTTTGCTTCATGAGCAAATTGTCTTATTTGGAAGATCTAACTAACTGTGTTACGTAATAATTTTTTTTTTTTAGCTGTGTCATTTCTTACAGTTACATATCACTAATAAAAACTCAAAAACTCTGCATTACAGAGCTAGAACAGAATTATATAATGGAAATTTAATATTTTATATTTTTCTGATTTGTTTCTTTAATTCTGGTTCTAAATAAATAGTTATAAAAACTTTTAGACACTGATCTGTTGTTGTGTGGATGGAAATGTATATAAATGGAAATAGAAATTAGGCCTAGGAAGGTTTTTAGAATGCTTTGAAGTACTGTTAAATTAGAACTATCATGTAATGAAAACAAAACCTATTCCTTTTGAAGACTGAGATTGTTTTTTAAGAATTTTAAATGTTTAATGTATCTGTTGTTCTGTGTGTGAATCAACCTATTGATTTAATGGACACAATGTTTACATTTTACACTAAAGGAGGAATGTTTTTGTTTTGCTTTGTTACTAGGTTTTGTATATTTCCATTTAGTATGATGTAATAGCAGTAATGATTCATAAGTAGGAGTCATCTTGTTTTCAATCTGTCTGAAAACTTTTTGGCTTAGATTCATCTTCAAAAAGAAATATTATAAGAGCAAACATTGGTTAGAAATTTTTTGGCTTATCCTTACCTATTGCTTTGCCTTTCTCATGAGAGAAAAAGCTATTAAATATTTTTTCATGCATACTCGAAGTGGGAGATAATAGATTTTTGTTATAGATGACTATTCTTAGTTTGACCTTTGATTTGTCCTTTTTTAAAAATTTAATAGTAATGATTTGGAAACAGTAAATTCATTGTTTTAATATTATTAGCATTAACTTTGAAGAGGTACTGTGAAATTATTTGAATAATTTATTTTAAAGCAACTTTTTTTATTTTAAATTAAGCTAACCTTAATAATCTCTCAATCACACAAAAGACTTGAAAAATTAAAGCATTGAAAGACAAGTGACAGCCACTATCACATAGTGGTACCAATCATAGTGGTAACTACTGCCTTATATGTTAGCATTTGTTAATAGTTCTCAGTCACTAACTGCCTAGTAAAAATTTATAGGGGAAACCGGGATGGCTCAGTGGGTTAAGCGCCACTTTGCAGCCCCGGGGACTGAGGATCGAATCCCGGCCCCGGCCCATATGCTGAACTGGGGAGTACTCCCAGTTAGGTTCTCACCAGGGTGAGACCCCGGCCTTGTTCCTGCCCTGTGCAGCCCCCTCCCACCTGTGGAATGAAACTGTGTGGAAAAACCGATGATGTGCAACTATGGAGACTGTTCTGGGCCCTCCCCCTTCTCTCTGTCTCTGTCTCTGTCTCTGTATCTCTCTCTGTGTCAAAAACAATAAAAATAAATCTTAAAAAAAAAGATTTAAAATAAAAATATTTATATGACAAAGGTTAGTACACTTAAAAAGCAAATATTAGGTTACGAAGACTTTGATAGAACGGTATTTAAAGGATATGATTGGGAGATTCATGTACAGTAATGTGTTATAAAACATAAAAAATATACCAGTTATCAAATGTATCACTCTAGACCAGGTGTGCCCAACCTGGGGCCCAGGATGGCTTTGAATGCAGCCCAATACAAACTATTAAAACATCATGAGAATTTTTTTTTTTTTTTTTGCCTTTTTTTTTTTTAACTCATCAGCTATGTTAGTGTAGTAGTGTATTTTATGTGTGGCCCAAGATAATTCTTCTTCCAATGTGGCCCAGGGAAGCCAAATGGTTGGACACTGCTGCTCTAGACAAATAATTACTATTAATGCTCATTAAAATAACTGAAGTGCTTTATTTTGTTAAAGCAACAATACGAATGATGATTTTAGTGAGATATACATATTGATAGACTCTTTATGAAAATCCTTTTGGTGACATGAATCAAGGGCTTAGTGTTCATTCCTTTTGACCCTACTTGTTTATTATTTCTTAATTTCTTAAATGCATATTTCTTAAGGAAATATATATTGACAGAGAAATATATACAGAATGTTTTAGTGCAAAAAAAGGAGATGATCTTATTGATTACACAAGTAATCAAAATGTCCAGTTGATGCCACCATTGAAAATTATGTTAATAAAACATTGTTATTGATGGAAGGCTAGTGATCTGATATAATGTTAGGTGGGAATTAAAACTACATAGATTGTATAGTAGTATCATGCCAGTAATAATATCTTAACTGGATAAATGGGCAGATTTTAGACATAATACATTAGAAAAGAAATGTCACATCTTTTAAAATATGTTTTGGTATTCCTATATTATTGAAGTCTTTCACCTATAGTTTAATATTTTAATATTAGTGCAAGATACTGTTTAATATTATCTGGTATAAAAGCTTTAACTGATACAAATTTTTTTCATTTTGTTGTTTTTTTAAATTCTGTTACATTGTGTCATCCTGGGTTATTACCCTTTTGTGCTTATAAAACCAAATAAATACCAAGGTAAGAATGCAGATGATTGATAAAACTAAATTCATAATCATTATACTTTAGTGGGTGGTTATATTATACTACTGTTATCAAAAGAATGAGAGTTTGAACGTTCTACAAAAAATACAGATATATTAGCATTATTTCTGAATTAAATTCACATGTGTTTGATAATTTCCTTAGGTAAAGCAAATGGAAGATATTTTAAATGCAATTTATATGAATGTATAAAAGCAAAATTTCTTTGTGAGTTTGGTTATTTGCTATTTTTATACTTTTGTTTTTTTCTTTTTTGGTTTTGTTTTTGTTTTGTTTTGTTTTTTATGTAGAAGCCCTGTGTTTGGGTCTGAATCAAGAGTACCTGTAAAAATGGTGATTAAGCACTAGATGTCTTGCTGGACATCTAGTATGAGTATCTTTTAGCTCTTCCTGATGTAGATTAGAAAGAAGCGAAAATAGTTACCAGCATAATAAAAATTTAAGTCTACTTTCTTTAAAAATGCAGTCATACTACTCATATATGTAGTCTTTTGTGTTTCAACTTTTTTACTTAGCATAATTTAATTTCACTTAGCATCCGTATTAGTATGTATCAGTACTTCATGCTATGTAGAGTTGAGCTATGTCTTTTTTTATTATATAATATGAAATTGTACCAAAAGTATTTAAAACAACTATTTAAGTAAGATTCATCTATATAAAAGCATACTACAATTTACGCTGCAAATTTTTTGACCTAATTATTATGACCATTTTATTTCTACAGTTTAGATTTTGAAGAATGTGCTCACAAATTGCTAAAAATGGAGTTTCCTGAAAGCCAAACAGTAAGTTACTACTTTTTTTTTCTATTAGGAAATATATTGGTTATAAACATGTTTAAGACAGTTAATAGGTTTCATGAATTAACACTTAGTAGTTATGTAAATGTAGATTTTTCTAAAATTTAGAATAACTCAAAATTTAGAATTTGAAACAACTCAAAACTTGGTAATCCTGTTAAGTTTCATATATGCTGTTTATTCCAGTGAATTAAATAGGCTGCTTGATTGGGATGAAGGAAAATGAGGAACTCTGAATCACCACATTTCACATAAATTTCTTAACGGTTGCTTATAAATCAAATAATGGCTTAAATACAATAGGAAATTTGTTTTTTAATGAATCACCTGGTTTATCTCCTTTATGCACTAAAGTACTCTTTTGTGGTAGAAATTATAAAGATCATCATACATGCTACATTACTTCAGTTAGATATTGAAGAATCTGTATCCTCTTTCCATTTATTTTTTTCATTCAACGAAGTATATCTTATATGTTAAGCACTCTGCAAGATGTCAGGAATTGAGCAGTCCATAAAGTATATATTAGTCTCCTCTTAGCTCATGTGACTCATAGTCTTATTAATCAGTATACTTCACTATTCAAAGTATCAAGGAACTAACTCTAATACCAAGGATAATAAAAACTGGATTGAACAGATTATCTTGGGTATTATTTTCTAGTTGTCCTCTTGTGTGTGTTGCTTCCTGCCCATCTAGATTTTAGATCCTTGAAACCTGAGCCAGGGCTTTCTGGGTTTTGTTTTTCATACCTTGCTTTACATGTGCTAGACCCAGCATGGAGGCCAGATTCTGAAAGTCTGTTTGGTTTCTAGTTCTTCAAAAAGCTCTTGACTGTCTAAGCTATTACCGTTAAACATAAGTCCTTTGTCTTAAGGCTTTAAACATGATCTGATATAGGAATTGGCAGACTGTGCTGAGGTTCATTATCTATTTTTGTAAATAAAGTTTTTGTTGGAATACAGCCATGTCCATTGGTTGTTTTTGACTACCTTTGCTTTATAGCAGCAGAATTGACTAGTTGCTACAGAAACCAACTGTATGGCTTCTAAATCCTAAAATATTAACTAAATACAAGGCCTTTCTCAGAAAAGATTTGCCAATCTTTTATCTAGGATGTAGATTTTTTTCCTTGAAATTCTGTAGTACGGAATTTTGAAAATAAACTTCTTTTTAAATTAAACAATTTTTTCCTCCTAAAGTTTATCTGTGTGTTAATAATAGTGTACCTATTTGTATTCTAGGTACACTTGATGTGTTGTCATTGGAAGGAAATAAAGTAGTGATTTAACCTTTAAAATTATAATTGAAAGCGGAATTACTGTATGATCATGTAACATTATTTGAGGAATAAAATTAAGTCATAACTTTTTATTAATATTAATCTAGGGGATAGTTGTTCTAGGACTAACCTTAACATATTTCAATACATTTATTTGTAAGAGTGTTTCAGTGCATCTGTTTTCATGCTCAAAAGATTGTCCTAAAACTGGTATAATATTTAATTAAAATGTTAAAATATTTAATTACTATAAGCCACAGGGAATAGCTCTTATAATTGCATTTGGTCTAGGGAAGAAAGTAATTTGTTTTGTAAGTAGTACTGACTTTAAACAATGCTCTCTGCATATTACCATGTTATACTGTTTACAACCTGATTAACTATTGTTATTATAAAATACAATGTCGGTAGAAAAGCTGAAAATGCATTTTAAGATATCAAATTAACGCAATAAGGCAGAAGTCAGAAAAGCTTCATTTTAAGTTTTGGGTATCAGATTAAGTTTTGAGAAAGTGCACTTTTTCAGAACTTACACCATTTATAATGTTTTATTTAATTGAGGTAACATGACTAATGTTTAAAAAATGATAATCTAGCTGTATATAGACACCTAAAAACAACCCTAAGGCATCTAAGAATAACCCTTATTGTAAAATGAGATTATCAGCTTCTATAGCAATGCTTCCAGTAGAACTTTCTGCAGTGATTGAACTATTTATATTCTGTACTGTCCAGTACAGTAGCTACTAGTCACATATGACTTTTAAGTACTTAAAATGTGGCCACTGTGACTGAGAAACTAAAATTTTATGTAAAATTAAATAAATTTAAATGCATGTGGCTACAGGCTACCAGGCTAAAGAGCACAGTTCTAGACTGTTCTGTGCTTCTCCAGTGTCCCCTTCCTCTTCCTTGTACATAAATATATGCAGTAAATATATATTGACTTAATTTTTTTAAATATTTCAACGTTTACTTAGGTTCATCTTGTATTATTAAATATGACAAAACGTCAAAGTTGCTAATTGAAATATAAAGTTAAATAAAAGTAAAAATGAACTGAGAAGGTATACATTATATTTATAGGCTGCTTTCTGTTTGTAGAAAGCAAATATATTGCAGTTAGTGTATTTGTAAAAAAAAAATCTTATCCTATTTAATTGATAAGTGTTTTTGTAGAAAAAGATATTCAGTCATTTCTACAGTAGTGGTCTGAGAATGAATTTGTCTTTTTCATTTTGTCTCTACTGGTTTGTCCATGTTGCTATAATGAGTACGTATTCAATTAGGGTTATTTCAGGAATTAATAAATAATATTTGTTAATTATAAATTATTTGTGATGATGGTATTTTCTGATCTTGAATTTGTCCTTGCATTTATTAGTTTAATAGGATTTTCACAGAGGAGTTTTCAAGGCACATAAATAACTGATTGGACGATATATTTCAATAGTTATGGAAGGATTCCATTTCTTTGTATAGATCCAGCTATAAACAGATCTCTATGCTTAACATTTATTTTGAGCGTAGAAAATTCATTCATGGAGGCCTTTTTTTTTTTTTTTTTTAAGATTTATTTATTGTTTTTAACAGAGACAGAGAGACAGAGAGAAGGAGGGAACCCAGAACAGTCTCCATAGTTGCACCTCATTGGTTTTACCACATAGTTTTAGTCCATAGGTGGGCACAGGGCTGCACAGGGCAGGAACTTTTTACTTTATTCTTTTAAATATATTTTTTCTTTATTAACCACGTCAGTCATTTAAGTTAACACTGAAGCTGTAACTAAGTATACTTTTGTAAAAATTTATTATGTTCTACTTTTTCCATACTAACTAAATATATTTCTTAATAATTTAGTTTTAATTTTTGGAAGATGTATAACTGAATTGTTAGATTTACTGGTGAGCTGTCATATTGGTATCTATATTTAAAATAATTTTTTATGGAATCATTTTAGAATACATGTTCAATCTCTTTGATACATCAGTTTCATATGCTAGGTTTTCTTAAAGTGGTTCATACTTATATGAATTTAGAATTTTATAATAAGCTTAATTAGCATAAATGATATATAGAAACTGTCAGCCAGACTGAAGGCTTTTAAAAACTATAGACTTCACATAAATTGGATATTTTATCTTGTCTCAAAAACTAAAGTTTACAAAGTTGTGAAAGTTTTGTGTTTTTAAAACTTTATTTAAAAATTTAAGCTGTCTGTTATATTGATAAATTATCACACAGCATGAACTCATTGTGTTTTCAATCTTCTCTTTCTTTTTTTCAAATAGAAAGAACTTTGCAACATGATACTTGATTGCTGTGCCCAACAAAGGACATATGAGAAATTTTTTGGCTTATTAGCTGGGGTGAGTTCCAACCTCATTTTTCATGTTGGAATTGAATGAAATCACTAAGACAATTCTTCTATTTATTTATTTATTTTTAAGGGAATTCTTAACATGGAAGATTTTGAATTAATGTGTCTGCTTTTAGTCTGGTCTAATATAATAACATATCTTTGTTAAAAGTAAATTGTTCTACCTTTTCAGGTTTCCCACTGTTGGTACTTCCCTCCTTTTCCTCTTCATTTTTGTAGTCCCTTACCATTGCATAGCACTCCACCAGAACTTTTTGAAATTCTACATGCTTTGTTGAAATTTCACAAAGAGGACGTCTTAAAATCCTAAACCAGCTTCTGAAGTCAAGTTGCATGTTCAGGCAGCACATATAGAGCATAAGCTAAAATAATTTTTTAAGTTAGAACTCACCCCACAGAGAAATATGTGTGTATAGAATATAAATGTATCTGTCTATGGTTTATATAATTTGTATCATTATGATCTGTATCATTTTGTTCTAGCGTATAAATCCCAGATATATATGGATGATATATATTAACTTCTTTTTTTAGCATCTTATCCCATAGCACAGATTACTGTGCTATACATATTTATTTTTGATTCAATAAATTAAAA